>PVJX010002255.1:121786-134239 GCA_004027295.1 Dolichotis patagonum
TAGTTTTCTTTCTTTCCTTGAAAAATGTTTTCAGGAGCTTCTGTGAAGATTATCTGAAGTAGAAGTTCTTGCTTTGGTGTATGGTGAAGAAAGCGAAACTAATGTAGTAATAATGATGCTTGGAATTTGCAAATAATCACTAAATTAATTGTTGGCCAGATACATATTTATCAGCCCAACCAATGCTATAAAGAAAAGCTAATGAGAATTTGTAGATGATTCCCTAGACTTTTTATTTTCAGCAGAGACAAAAAATCAGAGAATAAAATGGTAGCCTTTATTTTGTTGGAAAATTTTATAAAAGATAAAAATCTAAGCATCCTGGTGGGGTGGAGATAATGATGTTGTGAGTCTGCATTGTGACTGCCCTTGGAAGCCTACAATTGTAACAAGTGCTGTATCAACTCCTATCACTTGCCAGACCCAGGGAGTAATTTAGGCAGGTAAACTGTGCTGTTACTTGAGCATTTACACTGTGCCAAATTTGGTTTCTTTCCATGAAACCTTTCAGGGATTCCTCGGAAGATTATCTGAAGTAGTAGTTCTCACGTTTTGAATGTATATAATTTTAAGGTCTTTCATGTTTCTTTTTTTTTTTTTAATTTATCGTTGACCTGAACTATTTTCTCATGTCCCCTACTCATTTTACTTGCTGCTTTTAATATAGTGATACGACAAAACTTCAGGAGTCATGTTGCTGCCATTTCTAGCAGAGACCTAGGATTTACTTAACCCTAATACCCCTTGTAGGAGAAACTGATAAAAATTAAGTATATTTGCAACCACTGTGCCTTGAGAAAAAGCATAAACCAACCAAGCCCCCCACCATGGAAAGACAAAAAGAAAAAAATGTGGTCATAGTGTATGAATATAATTATATGTCCCTTTGGCTAGTTTGTTTGTTTATTTGGTTGGTTGAGATAGGGTTTCACTATGTAGTTCAGGCTGGCCTCGAACTCATCACGTACCACAGGCTTGTAATGATCCTCTTGCCTCAGCCTCCCTAGTGCTGAGATTACAGGCAAGCACCATTATACCCAGCTATCACCACAATGCTGCCAGTCAGTTTAATAGGCATGTAAGTCCAGATCCCAGAGAATGGAACAACATCACAGCCCTCAAGAAGGGCCTTCTCCCTTATATATTCATCAAATTATATTTTTCCCTCTCATTTACTTGGAATTATTACATTTTTTCCAAGCAACTCCAGCATATTAGCCTGGAATACAAAGTACAGATAGACACTGATGCCCTATTTATTACTATGTATTTATTATAGATAATAGTATATTACTACTATTTATTATATCAAGGTTTCTCCTTTATTCCAATGTCTTCACTGCTTTCCTCCCCCAGAAGGACAACTTAAATGTGAATTCATAAGTCCATAAGAGAATTTTAAAGTTCATCTACAGGAAGTTTCACTGATAGTCACTCGTAAGAGTTAAAATGTGAAAGATTTAGAAAACGTAAAGCCAGGTCATCTCTCAGAACATCTACCAATTGCATACATGTCATCAAAAGGCAGATTGACTCATTTAGACTAGTTTCTTGATCACTGGACATAGTTCAGAAGCCTGAATCCCAGTTTGTGGTGGAGTAATGTCTTTGACTTTGAGTTTGCCCTATCTGTGTTTTCCAAAAGCTTTTAAGCCACCAGTCATAAGTAATGGCTACAGAAAGCAGGAAAACAACTAGACTTTTCTTCATTTTCTCTTTATAAATCTCAAAAGGAACATGAGCCTAATCTTCTAAAGAATAAAAATCTTTTTCCTTATCTCCCTTATCATGAAAGTTAGGAAAGACTACAGGCAGTCTCCAGAAGAATCCCCCACAACTCCAGATTACATCTGCCTGAGCTAAGAAAGAGGGACCATGTGACAAATGTACGACCACTTCTGTATAGACTTTTTGTTGGATCTAATCTTCATAGTCCCTATGAATTATTGTTTTTCATCCACCATTGTGCAATATCAGGAAAATAAGAAAGAATTTGAGCTTTAGACTAAACCTATTAGAAATAGCATCAGTGGCCCTGAAGCAAGGCCAGCAGATTGCTGTAGCTGCTGGTTTCAAACAGGAGCCTAAAGAGAATTCTTCTGTGGTCTGATGGCCATTTCAGAACTTTGGAAATGTAATGGTCAATTTATCAGAAAGAAATAGCAGGTGAGTATGGTGGACTTTGGGGGTCCTGCAGGGGAGAGACCCTGGCGCCTCGGGACCTGTACCGTGTGGTTGACTCAGGGTGCCAGGAGAACAAGGAGCTCCTCCCCTCTCTGGGGGGAAGCTGTGAGTGTGGCAGACTTTCAGCGGCCTGAAGGAGAGAGACCCTGGTGCGTCGGGACCTGCACAGTGTGGTTGACTCGGGGTGCCCGGAGAACAAGGAGCTCCTTCCCTCTCTGGGGGGCAGCTGTAATCCTGCCAGTGGGCAGGCTGAGAATCAGACATCTCATGTCGTCCTGTCCCATGTCCTCCTCCCCCTTAGCAAGTGGGAGCCAGTGAACTACACATCTTGTGAAAAGATTGGCTATGTTATTTAGTATGAGCTCTCCATATGCAAAGATATGGACAACCATTTGGAAGAAAACAAGAGACAATATGACAGATAGTGAAGATCTTTGGTTGTATAGCTTTGAAATTTATGCTTTCTTAAGTTCCATTCTGTTCTGTTTTGTTGTTTAATTTTACCCCCTTTAAAATAAAATTTAAAAAAAAAAAAATATATATATATATATATATATATATATATGGAAAAGAAAGTGCTCTAAAGGATATAACTGCATGTATGTTTAAGTGTGTAAGATAGATGACCACATTACTGTTTTTGTTGGATTGTTGAGCAGAACTGTTAATAGTATCACTGTTTGTCTACTTTGTATGCTTTAATTTTGTAACTTGAACAACTATTTCCAATGACAGTATGTAACCTATCAAGTGGTGATTTCTTAGTGTTTTTGTTTTGTTGTTATTATTGTGGTTCTTTCATTTTTTTTGCCTTTGGAATTCTGTATTGTTGCTACCCTCTGTTTTGTTTGGTTGTTTTCTTTTTTGTTTTTTCTCTTTAAATAAAATTTTTAAAAAAAGAAATAACATCATTGCTAAGACTCAAAGTAGCCATCAGAATTTAGCCTTTTTGCTAATTTCCTAGCTTCTGTCCATAAATTTAAGTTTATTTTGCTTGAGACTATAGAGTGCAGATTTTAGCCACCAAGCTTTACAATGGACAAGTCCTTCTTGGAGCAGGAATAGGGGAAACTCCTGTTTTGATAATCCTCAGAGGTAGACTGTGAAAGAATTAAACGTTGAATACAAGGAAGTTTTGAAGGCTATTTGTATAAATACTGCACCATACTTACTAAATAAAGAAACAGAGGAAGCAGAACAAAACGCAAAGCTATCCCAGTGGCAGGGTAGCAGGTGCCATTCACCTATCTAACAGTACTCAGGACAGCAGAAATAAGTTGACATATTGCCAACTTCAGGTACCTAAACAAAGAGAAGATAAATGTTCCCAAGAAACTAAATAGTGTAAAGTCTCCCTGAGAAAGTCTTTTTTGTTTTATATGTATTAAGTTCCATACATGTTTGTGCTAGAAATTTTTTAATAATCCCTAAGCCATTTCTCATTTCCTTAAAGATCCAAGAAATGTTCTGTTACAAGAAGGAGCTCCTAGGAACTATCCATTTGCCTGTTAATAAGTCATTTCATGACTTCAGGAGATAGGATAGGGCCGGGGATATAGCTCAGTGGTATACCTAGCAAGCACGAAGTCCTGAGTTCAATTCCTAGAACCAGAGAGAGAGAGAGAGAGAGGGGGGGGGAGGGGAGAGAGAGAGAGAGAGAGAGAGAGAGAGAGAGAGAGAGAGAGAGAGAGAAAGAGAAAGAATAGTCAAAAAGGAACTTGCAACTGGTGTTTGCTAAAATTCTGTATAGGACAGATGCTAAAGGAATGCTAGTATGTTGATTAATGTCTTCTACCACAAGGTTTGATTATTGAATTTCTCCTATGAGACCTTTTATGCCCTATTATCCCACATAATGATAATAGCTACCATTTTTTTAGACACTTTGCTAGATGTTTATATGAATTATCTCATTCAGTACTCCCAGTAGCCCCTTCTCCAAGTTCAGCGGGCTGGAAACCAGCTCCAGAAAGGCTAAGTAACTTTCTAAAGTCAAAGCACTTCCAAATTCTTTGACAGACATTTTCCTGTTGTAAAGTTCCATCACTCCATTAATCTGATGAAAAGGTGACTGGCTAGTGTGAATCCATCTTTAATTCTGTTAAAGAAAACTAGTTTACTTAAATTGACAAAAAATATAAATATAGTATTTCTAATCTTTCCACTTAGTTTTAAGTTCAACTTGGTAAATAAAATACTATGGGTGAATTTTATCATAATTTGAAAGTTAATAATCCTAAGGGATTTTGTCTGTTTTTCAGTTCTAGCTTTGAGATTTTGCTAAAGTTCCACCTATCAATCATCATTATCATTACTTTTTTGAGAGGGAGGGCTGCTGGGGATTGAATACAGAGTGTTCTCACTAAACTTGATTGTGAGCTCCGTGTGTGTGTGTGTGTGTGTGTGTGTGTGTGTGTGTGTGTGTGTGTTTGCTTTTTGAGATAAGTCCTCTAAATTGTTAAGTTGCCAGGGTTGGCCTTGAATTGTGATCTTCCTGCCTCAGCCTCCCTCTTTGCTGGTACTACAGACATCTATCATTACACTTGGCACATTACTAATTTATATTAATTGTAATTGCTTTGCAGTCAAAAACCTTGACTCCATAAAAATACAGTCCAGCTGCTTTGTGGATCTTGAATGCAATTCTTAGAAGGTGATAGTGGAGCTAAATTAGAGAAAACAGTTCTTAGAAAGCAAATAAAATTGGCTGTGAAATTTAGAGAAACTTGAATGAACCAAAGATGGAACACTACAGCTCATGATTACCGTGAAATTAAACCATTGTCTTCAAATTACAAATTGAGAGAGCAGACAATATTGCTGTGTACCAATTTTTATTCTTGAAGAATTTGTGCTTAGATCATCTTAGGTAAAAACTATAAAAGGAAAGAGATGAAAACTTACAATGTAAGTTTACTTCCTGTAAATAGAATTTCTATCCTTGAGAGACTGGGTTAGATGTGTTTGATTATTTTAAAAAGTGGGTTATAGGGCCAAGTGTGGTGGCACACTCCTGTAATCCCACCATGCAGGAGGCTGAGGCAGGAAGATCATTGCAAGTTTGAGATCTGCCTGGGCTACAAAGTGAGCTCAAGGCCAGCCTGAACTGTGTAGCAAGGCCCTATCTCAAAAAGACAAAAAAAAGTGGGTTGTGCAAAAATACACATGACACATTACTGAAATGTCAAGTAGGCAGATAAATATAATCATTTTTATTATGCTTTAATAATTAATTTCTAAATTTCTCACCTTTAGGCTTGACATATTACCTCAAAAGCCCTCCTAGAATAAAGCTTTTTTTTCTCTTCAGTAATCGCAGATTGAGCTCAGGGCCTTGTACATGCTAAGCAAAACTATACCACTGAGCTACCGACCAGCCCAAAATAAGGCATTTAGGGAGTATCTTAGCTTTGGGACTTACCAGGATTGGTGTCAATACACGTGTATGTTAATCTCCACCAGATTTATGATTTTGTATTCAGATACCATTGGGTAAGCCTTGCATAAGATTCCATTACAAAATTCTGTTGTCTACTGGCAACAAAAGCAAATCAGTTCTATTCTTGCTGTATTTCTTAGTGTATTCGAATGTGAAATGTATCCTGCACAGATGACACTTCAGAACAGGTACATAGGGACTAGGGATGTAGTTCAGTAGTAGAATGCTTACCTAGCATGTTTTGAGGGCCTGAATTCAACCCCTAGTACTACCAAAAAATAAAACAATTGCATACTTTAAAATATTTTCTAAAGATTTGAACATATGAATGCCTGGGTCACTCATATATCTCAAGAAATTTGACAATACATTGTCATTGAACTAGTTTTTCTAATACATATTGAGGGACCTGAACAAAAAGGACCTGTGTGTCTTCAAAGAAAAAAAAAAATGGGAGTGAATATAGTAGTACCTGCTGTAATTCCAGAACTTGGGAGCCTGAGGCAGGAGGATCAATGAGTTTTAAGCTAGCCTGGCTACCTAGCGAGACTGTCTAAAAAAACAAAACACATTATTAATAAGAAAAACGTTGTAAATGTTCACCAAAGAAATGAAGGGTACAACTCTTAAGTAATTTGTAGTGCTATGTTCTTGCTTTCTTAAACTGTCCTTTACTTGTCATTATACTCCAAAATAAAAAATGTTGCTGTTCAGTTTTCCCTTCTAGTTTTTAAGCTTGAAAGTCCTTGAGGAAATACTATATACAGTTCTGTGTATCTCTTTCTGTCTGTTACAACAAAAGGCACTCACAAAGAAATATTCATAATGTCTTCATGGCAAGAATTCACGTTGATAATGTGGAACAAAATTACCCTTTATGACTCTCTAATACTATCATTATTTTGTAGGCTCTCATTGGAAGAGAACAAAATTTGTTATTCTAATTGAGTTTCTTTATGAGATGTGTTATCAGTTGTTCTGGCTAGCAAAAATCTTTTCATTCTTATTTCACTTTGTTTGCTTGTGATCTCTACCAGTGATCTCCACCAGTGATCTCCACCAGTGATCTCTCCATCCCACTGTGATTTCCTCTGAAATTTGCGGCCGTTTACTGATTGTCCCAATCGACACCTTGTGCATACTATTTTTTGTGTGTCCTGTTATATAATGTTTACTATAAAACCTTGATGGAAAAAAGATCCTGTTAAATATCTCTTTGTACCTCCAATCTAGTCCTTTTAGGACAGTGGTATTAATACCAGATTATCAAGTTTTACAATTACAAAATAACATAGCATCTGACATGAAAGTTATTCAAATTTAAAGTGCAACTTTGTCTTTCGCTGGAAATCAACCCTTTTTCTTAAGCCTATTGTCATAAAATTGTGGAATAGGAGTTAAAGAGGAACAAATAGGGCTGGGGATTTAGCTCAGTGGCTTAAGTGCTTGCCTGGTAAGCACAAGGTCATAAATTCAATCCCCAGTACCAAAAAAAAAAAAAAGAAAGAAAAGAAATAAATGACTGTTTGTGTTTGAGTTGGATATATGGCTCCATGAATATATAAATTTCCTATATAAAGTATATATACATCTGTACTAAGATGTACTTGTGTACATCTTAGTAATGTGATATCACTCTGTTTATTCCATTACAGCACTAGTCACACCATGAAATTGTTTACTTCTTTGTTTCTCTCCCTATCAGAACTTTTGTCTTATTCACTGTTAAATTATTAGCACTTTGCTCATGATTTAGCCCATATTAGGAGCTTGATAGGCATTTATTGAATAAATAATGAAATACATACTTACTCTTTCTTCTACAAATGGAAGTTGATTGACACATCAAGAGACCCAACTAACACTTTTCTCTCCACATCACTCTGGACTTCCCACTCCCCTACCCAACTCCAGCTACAGGAATTACTTGGTACAGATTTATGTCCCAAGTTGACTTTTGCAGTATTGATGTGATAGGAAAGATACAAGGTCGATTATGCAGTGTGTAGATTTAATTTAATATAGAATATTAAATTTTTACTTTGTTTTTCAAGTTCTTCTCTAATGTAAAATGGAAAGTGTATCTGAAGTCTGAGCATATTGCTTGCCTAGAGCAACAGTAGACCTTTCTTCAAATTTAATGTAGTTGAAGGTTGGTTGTCCTGTAAGTGAAATCTAATCAGAGTAAACACAGCCCATCCAAATTAGTTGAATTATCTGAAATACTGGCTTTTTATCTGCTATTTGAGCTTAGAAAGGCTTGGAATAATTAAATTTAATGGTATCCATTTGTATATTGCCACAAATTGTTTCCTGCTATCCCTAAAAGGCTGCTTTTCTCCTTATCTCATATTTAAATTTGAACAATATATGAAATTCAGGCTGGGGATTTAGCTCAATGGCTTAAGCCCCTGCCTGGTAGGTACGAGGTTGTGAGTTCGATCCCTGGTGCCCCCCCCAAAAAAAGTGTGAAGGTAAATTCATTTTAGTTTTTGAAATAGGGTCTCACTATATAGTTCAGAGTGGCCTTGAGCTCTCTATTTAGCCCAGGCTGGCCTGAAACTCATGGTGATCCTCCTGCGTCAGCCTCCCAAGTGCTAGGATTACAGGCATGCACCACCACACCCAGCTAACTATGTCTCTTAAAAGAATAATTCTGTAATAATTACAGTGTAAAAAAAAAGTTTGTTTAAAAAAAATAAAAAAGAAAGAAAGATTAGGTGTCTGAAGATCTAAGTACAAATCCTTTCTGCTACAGTCTCAAATGTGATCTTGAAAAATAATTCTAGGACAGCATTGATTCATCAGATGAAATTCTAGTAAGTATTTGAAATTGTATGTAAACCAAAAAACAAAACTTCTCTATCCTTAAACTAATATATATATAATTTTTTTTTTTTTAATTTTCATGGTACTAGGCTCTTCAGTACCCTCAACTTTCTTGGAAAAAATGGATCATTCCCACCATAAGGGGAAAAACCATATGGACAACAGCAGCAGCACTGTGCCACCGTCTCACCATCACCCAACTTCACCCTCACACTCTCATGGTGAAGGAGATGGCAACATGATGATGGTGAGTGCCATGGGAGAGGGGATGCAAGTCCGTTCCCAACCACTTGGATTATAGAAATAATGGAATTTTAGTACTGGGAGGTTATCTTTAAAGGTCAGTTTACCTATGAGAAAAAACTAAAGCAGACTCTGAAATACAAGTCAACTGATTTGCCTAAATACATGTAGCAAATTAGAGACCCGGTAGAACCAAAATACCTAGATTTCTTTCTTCTCTAATCCCTTCTTTTGATTTTTTTTAATTAATTAATTTATTTTTTGTATGGGGGATTGAACTCACAACCTCACACTCACCAGGCAGGTGCTTATATCACTGAGCTAAATCCCCGGCCCTATTTTTTTTTCAATTTTTTTTTAATCCCTTCTTTTGAAATTCACATTTTTCTTTTTCCTTTGCCTTTTCTTTTTCTGTTTTTTGTTTGTTTTGTTTTGAGACAGGGTCTTGCTATGCAGTGCAGGCTGGCCTTGAACTCATAGAAATCCTCCTGCCTCAGCCTCCCAAGTAATAGGACTACAGGCTTGTACCACCACACCCAACTATCATCCTTTTATGAATTAAGTTCTAGTCTTTATATTTTGTGTAGAAAAGAGAAAAAGAAGCACAGGACAATTCTCTTGTTCAGTGCATTGATACTAATACTTCCTTGAATATCTCTTCTTATCCAGACCTTTACTTTACAGCTTTACTTTACTTTACTTTACTTTACTTTACTTTACTTTACTTTATTAGACTCCTTTGCCTAAAATTCTTATTTGCTGTCTTCAGTCATCTCTAATTAACTTATTTTGGTTTTCTGGCAGCCTATGACCTTCTACTTTGGCTTTAAGGATGTGGAGCTATTGTTTTCCGGTTTGGTGATCAATACAGCTGGAGGTAAGTAAGCTATCAGATGTATTTGAAGGTAATAATCACGGAAGAGATAGTACTAAAGAATTTGGATACCCAGCACCTCTTTTTGACCTAATATCTGAATCAGTCTGATCATGTTATATAACCCTGATGCTTCTTGTTTCCTAACTAGAACCTGGAAGATGTAATAGTTTTGTCTTTCAATAAATCTCCTTTAATTAACATATGCATGTTTAAAACAATACAGATCTTAGATAGAAGTCTTCTGCAGTTTGTGTCCTTTCCCAGGGTTTCCTTATTTAATAAGTTATTGGTCCTGCACTGCCCACTACAAACATATATAAATTCCACAAAATAACCCTACATTAAAAACTACTCATCTAGTTTAATCCTTGTCTTAGCTACTTTTCTCATTGTTAGGCAAAATACCTGACAATCAGCTATAGGAGGAAAAGTTTATTTTAGCACACAGTTTATACAGGTTTCACTCCATAGACAGCTGTCTCCAAGGCAGGGTGGCATGGCAGAAGGGAATTGCAGAGAAATGGTTCATGGCAGCTGGAAGGCATCAAAGCAGTGAAGCAGTGAAGAAACAGCAAAGTAGCTAAGTAGGATGTGACAACAATAGCCCTCCTTCTGTCACTTACATTGTGTCCAGGCTACATACCCTTAGGGCGGGTAGCACTCACACTTAGGGTGGGCCTTCCCATTATCTACTCCCAGAACTGTGCTAACCCAATCAGTGAATTAATTTAGTAATCACATTCCAGTATCACCTATTCTAGATCCAGCCACTTCTGAAAAGCCCCACCTATAATCCTGTGAGGTTTTGGAGACATCTAGACACAAACCATAACACTCCTGTTTTACAGACAAATCAAATCTTGACATGAATTGCTCTAAATCCTAGAGTTAGTATGTTAAAGCTAGGACAAACACCCAGGTCTTCTTGAGCTGCCTAGACCAGAGCTGTTTCTAATGTACCAAATGATGGCTCATATCTTTCCTGATCCTTAGTCACTCTTAATTTTGGTGTAGCTGAGCACCCATCTCTTCAGTATGCTTTAAATTCAGAATTCTAGAGCCCAGCACTCAATTGGACTGCCTTGGGTACCAGACTTACCTTGTTTTTGTTTTGTTTGGTTTTGTTTTATTATATTTTTTATTTTAATTATTTTAATTGTATTAATAATACAAATTGATATTAATGAAGGAAATATAAAAAGCACTTTTCTATTAAAAAATAAAATTAAATTTCATAACAAAACAATTTAGAGCCAGGCATGATGGTGCACTCTTATAATCCCAGCACTTGTGAGGCTGAGGCAGGAGGATCATTGTGAGTTTGAGGCCAGCCTGGGCTACAAAGTGAGTTCAAGACAAGCCTGAACTGCACAGTGAGACATTGTCTTAAGAAAAAAATTTAGAAATAACAATAATTATTACATTGTATATTATGATCTTAAAAGAATGGACAAAATGTCATTCAGAGTAAAATTCAAAGACTGAAAAGAATCTCTTATAAAGAGAAACCAAACAAAAGGACAAAACTTTTTTTTCAATGAACAGAGAAACTAGTAGTATAAAGGCAACAAATTAGCATTTATCTTAAGATACTTTGGAAACAATGAAATTGATAATTTGGAGAATTATTTGAACTTCACCCTACTTCCTATTTAACTATCTTTTTTTATATGTAGATATCTATCTATCCCTATATATTTATATATGTATATGTACATCTATATATGTATCTATATATCTAGAGAGAGAAAGAGAAATTCTCATTATTAGAGAAACCATGCAATATTTAAGCTTGTATATCTGGCCTTTTTCACTTAACATTATGTTCTCTAATTGCATTCATTTACCTGAATGCCTCAAGTTTATCTTTCTCTATGACAGAGTAGTACTGCATTGTATGTAAATACATTTTCTTTTATCCATTCATCTGTTGATGGACATATATCTGTTTCAAAGATCTAGCAGTTATAAATTTTGCTATTAACATGGGTATGTATGTATCTCTGTAATGTGATGACTTTAACTTTTTGAGAAGATACCTAGGAGGGGGATAGCTGGGTCAAATGGGATTTCTAGTTTTGGTTTTATGAGGAATCCCCACACTGGTTTCCATAGTGGTTGTACTTACATTTCCACCTACAATGTAGAAGAGTTCCTTTTTCCCCCCTTCCTTGCCAGCATTTGTTACTGATTTTTTGATGATAGCCATTCTTTTTAGGTTGAAATGGTATCTCAATGTAGTTTCAATTTGCATTTCTCTAAAGGCCAGCAATGATGAATATTTTTTATTAATTGGCCATTCGTACAGTTGCCCTTTTTAATTGTCTTTTTTTTGGAGGGAGTCTAATCTTTTTGAGTAATTTACATATTCTAGATTTTAGACTTTCTGTCTGAGCTGGCAAAATTTTTTACCCATCATGTAGGTTGTCTGTTGGTTATTTCCTTTGCTGCACAAAAGTTTTGTGATTTGATATGATTCTGTTTGTTGATTCTTGGCATTATTTCTTGTGCCACTGAGGTTCTGTTCAGAAAGACCAGCCTATCCCTTTGTCTTACCTATTTTATCTTCTAGCAGATTGTTTCTGTATTACCATTTAAATCTTTGATCCATTTTGGTTTTACTTTACCACAAGGTGAGATATATGAGTCTAGACTCCATCTTCTCCATGAGAGTATACAGTTCTCCTAGCACCATTTATTAAAGACATTATCTTTCTTCTAGTGTTTATCTTTGGCCTTTTTGTCAAAGATCAAAAACTGAATGTGCCTGGGATTGTTTCTGCTTCCTCTGTTCTGTTCCATTGATCTACATGCCTCTTTTTGTGTCAGTACTATGCTATTTTAATCATATTATAAAGTCACATTTGTAGTGTAACTTCAA
>PVJX010002256.1:0-134136 GCA_004027295.1 Dolichotis patagonum
ATGTTTATAGCAGCACAATTTGTAATAACCAGATCTTGGAAACAACCTAAATGTCCATCAACTGAGGAATTAATGAAAAAGATGTGGCACTTTTATACAATGGAGTACTACTCAGCTATAAAGAATGATCATATTGAGTTATTTATAAGTCGATGGATGCAACTTGAGACCATACTCATATGTGAAAAAAATCAAACTCACATGTGTAAATACTGTATAGTCTCCCTAGTGTAAGAAATTAAGATACAAAATACTCAATAAATACAGTGAAATGATAAGAATCTGTTTTAAGGGGAAAAATAGTATCTCTGGGAAAATGAGGAAAAGGAAAAAGGAAGGGAAAAGAAAAAATATCTAAAATTATATAAACACATTTAGGATAGCTAAGATGATTGTGCTACAAATTCTGTAAGTTCTTGGAACAAAATAGTTAACATTAATAGGATTGGAACAATTGGGCATATTAGTGTATGATGATCTGAGGAACTCTTGAAGATCACTATGTAAAATAACAACCCTAGTTATGCTCATACCACCTTGTTTGGGAGGCCTATTATTGTCAGTGTTCTGGGCTCTTTGCTATTGTTATTTATCTTTTTTGTTTTGTGTTTTTCTAGGAATTTGTTTTGTTTTGTTTTGTTTTTCCCTCTAATAAAGAAAGGATAAGTATACATGTAGAGACTCATACATGCATAGAGCTTCTCCTAGTCAATTTATGAGAATCGATTATATAATGCATGATGAAATGAACAGCTACTTTGAAGAAAAACATACACTATGGTACCCAGTGCTGATCCTGCAGCATTATGCTGTGAAATCGAGCAATACTATTATTCTTTGTTCAGAGTGATTTAGTCTGTTTTGTATTGTTTAATTTCAACATACATGAAGATATGGACAGCTATTTTGAAGAGAATGAGAGACATTATGGCATCCATTGTTGATTTCCTTATTGTCTGGTTTTGAAGGCCTATATTGCCTTCATCACTCTGTTCTGATCAGTTAAATACTATTTTTTTTGTATGAATTCATTGTGTGTGAAGATATGGACAACTATTTAGAAGAAAACAAGAGACAATATGATAGCCAGTGATGATCTCCTGTGTCTTGCTTTGAAATCTGTGTTACTTACATTGTTTTCTTATGATCTGCTTTGTTCTGTTTTGTTATATTTAGTTTTACTCTCTTTGAAATCAAATTAGAGAAAAATAAAACAGATGTAAAATTGTAAAGTATAAGAGGCCCCTCCTGTATTATGACTTGGAAATCTTTTTTTCCATGCTTTCATAGAGCCTACTGAATTTCATATTATATTATGTTATAGTTGTACAATCACTTGTTTGTTTCTTCTTCTAGATATGAGATCCTGAAAGGTAGTATTTGATTTATACAAATACGATTTCTAGTACAGTGCCTGAAAATGTCAGTGTACTCACAGTAGCCTTATGAAAGAAAAGTCAGAGAAAAGAGAAAGTATTATGACTACATTAGTATTAGTGAGATCGTTTTACAGTTACTTCAATTTGGTACCCTTTTTGGAAGTGTAGCCGGCCTTACAAAGTTTGAAAAAGGCCCAATACAAGGACATTGGTTGTCAAATCAACCCAGACAGATTGAAAGTAAGCTTCTAAAATGAGGCTTTGGAGTGGTCTTATCGGGCCATAACTAGTGTTCTTATAAGAAGAGTATGTTTAAATGGAGAAAGAGCAGGAGACATGTACACAAACTGGAGACCACTTAAGGACACAGTATGAAGACAGCCATCTTCATGCCAAAGTAGAGATGTCAGAAAAAGGTAAGCTTCTGAAACCGTGATCTTGGATTTTTACCCTTTAGAACTATGAGAAACTAAATTGATGTTGATTCTGCCATGAGTGTGTGGTATTTGATTATGGCTGCTCTAACAAATTAATACTCTTAAAAATAGTCCATCAAATAAAATTCATTCAGACTAATCCCACCTCTTCCAGTAGTCATGAAATATTTACTTTCACATCTTGAATTAAAAAAAGAATGGATGAATGAATGGAATGAGTTATAAAGTACAAATATGTAAAATGTATTATAAGTAGAAATAAAAAAGAAATCTACTTGCATAGGCATGGATAAATTTATTTTGGGAGGGTATTATTTTCTCATTTCCAAAATAAAGCTGTTGGAAAAATAATTTATTTTATACTTTAAAATTTAAGAGCATGTGATTTACTGAAAATTGTATCATGGATATCATTTATGATGATGACGAGGATAAAGAAGAAAAGAAGACAAGGAGGACTAGAAAGATGGAGAGATCTTGCTAGATTTCACTGGCCATGTAAGAATTGTAAGGTCTTAAAATCAGCAGATGTTTGCACCGACTATGAGATATGGCTATAAGCTAACATTTTCAGTCTGAGGTGATAAAGATTTTGACTCTGTTATGCAATTATTTTTTTAAACCCTGGCCTATATTATTCTACATTTAAAAACAATCCTGAAATCTCAACATTCAAACACATCTATTTTCTTTCTCATTTTATACATCAGGTCAGCATGGTTTAACCTAGTATTCAGGGACCCAGAATGATGGGGATTTAATCTTCAAGAATTACTGTGGCAGTGAAGAAACTGGGGCAAATTGAGCAAGGTTCTTAACATTTCTGCTCAGAAGTGGTCACATACCACTTTTTTCAAATTTCATATGGAAAGTAAATCCTGTGGGTGTGCCTAACACCAAAACAGTAATAAGAGTGCAGTGTTTCTGTGACATAAATGACAAAACACAAAATATTTGTGAGTAGCTTGGTGGTGATCATAACCATAATGTTTGAGGATTCTCACTACTTATCACTGTGTTCATGGGTAAATATTTATTTGTTTATTTGTTTGTTTGTTTTGGAATTGTTCATTTATTTATTTAGAGGCAGGGTCTTGCCATGGTGCCCAGGCTGACCTTACATTCCTGGCCTTAAGAGAGGCTCCTGCATAAGCCTCCTGAGGAGGTGAGACCTCAAGCACGTGCCACTGGACCCAGAGAGCCTACAGATACATCCTATGTCAGTCAGTGTCCCAAGGAATTATTTTCATGTTCCAAAGAATGAGTTACATGCAGTACCAGTAGACCAGAGCTTCACTGTAATATGGAAAGTAAATACTTAATATTTATTCACTCAGTGTATATTACTGCCTGATTATTTACACATTACCCAGAGTGTTTCCCAGGGGTGAACCCCACTGTCCAACTGAAATTATTAATTCCAAACTGATTTTATGAAATGATTAATATTTCATCACTCCCCTCCCCTTTTGGATGAAACACCATCTTGCTATATAGGCTGGTCTTGAGTTCATTATAGAGCACAAGTATCTTTGAATTCACAGAGATCCTCCTGCTTTAGTCTCTTGAGTGCAGGAATTACAGGTGTCTGCTACCACACCTGGCTTCATGTTCCCTTTAGAGAATTGTCTACAAATTAATTACCTACTTAACTATTAGCTGTCTTGAGGGGTATCTTTTGGGGGGCAGTAATTGTATTGAACTCATAGCCTTGTATATAACAGGCAAGCACTCTACCACTGAGGTGCCTTTGAGGGAGTAGGAGTGAGTATCTAGCAAATTGTATGATTGGTGAGAACAGGAGTTGAGGATTGCTTAAGGTGGCACACACCTGTAATCTCAGCCCTTGAAAGGCTGAGGCAGAAGGACTGCCATGAGTTTGAATATACAACCAAGAAATCATTCTTTGGGGCAATCGTGATGCATTCTTTAGTTGACAAGTAGAAAGCAAAACTATCCTCAAGTTGGATCTCTCATCTTCCTGCTCACAGAGTGGCACCCCAAGGAATGGAAGCACACTCTAAGAAAGCCCCTGCAGAGAGAGGGGCAGGCAAAAGGTTCACACAGCCACAATGTACACAACTCCGTGGAATGGATCCAAATCATTCACAATGCCTATGAAAAGGACAGGAAAACATACCCACTTCATCCTGCTTCATAGTTCAAGGCAAAAAGGCACTGAGTACCGCAATCACTGCTTCATGTGTTTTCTGTTCACACGTCAACTGTAGGATGTATGGCAAAGACCTGAAGCAATCATCAAGCCTCTCAGTGGCCTATACTGAGACTGGGCATCCTCAGAGTGACTCTAGCCAGACCTACGAGAGGATACAAAGGAAATCTACACCTTTCACATGGACACATCCTCTCTACCTTTCTTATCAGTGACATGTCTCATTCCTCAGGCTGTGCAACAAGCCAAACCCGTCATTCCTAAAGGCATTTGTTCCTACAAGAAGGAATCAATTGATCTTAAGTCTTACAACTATGTAGTAGGGGCAAACCACCCAGCCACATGCCTCATACTCTTTCTACTGGCTTCTCTAAAGAGGGCAGGGAGGTGAAAGAAGCTCTAATAATAAGTCTTATGAATTTATTCTGCATTTGAGCCACACAAACAATACAATTACCATTGCTTTATTAAAGAGAGAAGCCTAAGCTGGCACAGTGGACCCTCCTGTGACTCGTAACTCAGTAGCCCAAGGTTGGAGGATCATGAATTTAAGGCCAGTCTGGGCAATATTGCAAGATACTGTCTCCAAAAAGAAGGATGGGGCAGGGTAGAGGAGTAGAGCTAATTTTCTTATTCTTGTTCAGAAAGTTAGCAAGTTATCTCAATTTGTACTTTTTCCCCCAGGGTCTCTTAAATTCCAGGCAAGCACTCTAACTAGCTCTCAAGTCTTCTCTTGGTTGGTTTGGTTTGGTTTTTGAGATTGAGTAAATGCAATTTAGAAGCTGTGATCTATCCGAATTGATAAACTGCTTGCAACTTGAAAGAGTTTAACTTTTTGTAGAAATTTAACCAAGATGAAAAGGAAGAGGAGGAAAAATGGAAGGAGGAGATTTTAAGACTGCAATTTATCTTTTGTATTAGAAAATGAACTTCTGAAATTAATTTCTTCAAGTGGATGTACAGACTAAAATTTTCTTAACAAATAGTATAAATTAGGACACGGAGTTGACTCCATGTAATTTGGGAATAAAAAATTTTAAGATATCTCACTACCCCCAGTCACTGATACACTCAGTTTTTATTTTGGTTGGTTGGTTTTATTTTAATTTTGTTTTGGGCTGGTTGATTGTTTTAGTCAGGTAAGCTTGACATTAATACATTATTGGCCAAAAGACTGTGCAACAGTACTGGGTACCTGTAGAAACAAATATAAAGTGTCTTGAAATTTTTATTTTTGTTAGTTTGTGTTTTACCTTTGCAATCTGTAAAAGAAGATAATCAAGTTTGCAGCATAAAATATATGAATTCCAAGAAACTACAACAAAATGAAGAAGTAAACAAAGGCAAACCATGAATAATTATATAATTTGTGAATTGCTGAGAATGCCCTCTGAGTGCCATCCTTTTGCTGGGTTCTATCCATACTGCATGGCCTTTGTGTAAAGACATATAATAGACAATGATCAATGATCCTAAAGTGTTCTAGATGCTTGCAGGAGCAACACTGATTGACATTTGATATGATGCTCTTCTTTTCTTCTGTAAAAAAATGAGTTTATTACCTGTCATTCAAGAATCTAATCTATAGTATTATATCAAATAGCTTTCCAAAAGAATGCCCAGAAAGTTAGGTGCTGTGGCCCACTTCTTTTATTCCAGCACAAAGAAGGCTGAGACCAGAGGACTATTCAGTTCAAAGCCAGCCTGGGATATATAGTGAATTCCAGGCCAACCAGAACTACACAGTGAGACCCTGTTGTTTGTTATTTATTGTTTGTTGTTGTTTTAAATCAAACTGAACTAAAACAAAAAGCTTAGAAAAGTATCAATAAAAAGCAATGATAAAAACTATAAAAGCATGAGATTATCTCACCCTTTTGAGTTATTAAACGTGTCCATGAGCTATGAACTTGGGAAGAATTATTTCGCTTTCGAGTACCCATCCTTATAGAGGAAAAATACCCTTTTAGTAAGCTACTGAGTGAAACAAAGGGGAAAAAAAAACAGAGAAAGGCCTAGAAACATATAAAAGAAATATCTTAAAAGACCATTTGAATATATATGTATCATAAAGTTCCAAATTTTTACTATTTGTCTTATGAAAAAGAAAAATTTAATTTGTTCATTAATTAGTCTGACAAAGGAAAGAGACTCTTCTTACCATTGGCTATAACCCTAAAATAAATGTCATTAATTACATTACATAGAAGAAGAAACCGAGTCTTAAATAAATCATAAGTACAAAATCCAAAATTGATCTTCGCTATCCAGTGCCTTTTTCTGACTCCTCATCCTCCTTTTTATTCTTTTTTGTATATCTCAGATGTATTTTTCTGTTTGCCAGCAGCATTTTAAATTCCAAGATTAAAGAAAGGCTCGATGGTCTGTGTTCCCAAGAAACAATGACACATGATACTCCAGCCTTTCCCAGGCATTTCAATTTGTCTTCGAAGAGGTTCAGGCTGAAATTTTGCTTGTTAATTTTTATATCTGGAGTTATAATTTGAAACGTTTGAGTTAGTTACTGATGTTGATGACACAAGGAATACTTCATGGTGAGCCTAGGGATTTCAACAAGGGAAAAATGTGAATGAAGACTTTCCTAATGTCCTTGGAACCAGCCACCACACTGTCAGCCTTCCTAGAGAGATAGCCTTGCTTTGATTTTTTTAATTCAAATACCAGAACTCTGTTGCTCAAAGGTGGTCATCCTTGAGACTGAGCCAAGACTCAGGAAATTTAACCCAAAAGAAAGGGTGCTGAATTGATTTTGCATGAGGGAAATGATTTCTAACACTTATCCCAACTACAGTGTTTAAAACAAGAAGAGGAAAAATGTATGTGTATTTTTGTTCTCATCAACTCAAAGATGATCAACTACTTTCTTATTTTCCTGTTATTCTTCCAGCCTGTGGTTGTCCTTTAAATTAAAACTTTTTCAGATATTTTTAAACCATTTTATTCTTCTCTAGTGACTTGTCACATCTCTATCTTGTATGGAGTATGATCTCTTTTAGTCAGTATTCAGTGGCATTTGAACATGTTGAACTGATTACAGATAAGTATCAGCTAAAAACATGGTCTATAAAGCAAACAAATACATTTCAGATTTTCTCTACTTAGAGCAAATTAAAGAAAGACAACAATTAACAGCTGAGATACTTTTGAGCAAGTTCTCATCTTTATACTGTTTCCTCATGGCTGTCTGGCTTCCCAGCTAGCACTCGAGTTGAATTTTCTTGTTGGTACTTGTCCTGTCTCCTCAATCTGCTCCGTGTTGCAATTTGCTCAGCTAAACCTCATCATCCTCTTAAACAAGTATACATGGGAATTTCCAATAAACACATTTCTCAAGAATATCTGATGTTTATTAGTGAATCAGAAGCAGATGTGGATTATTGAAAGCACAAAACTCTAACTGCTTTCACTATTATTAACATCTACTCCAATGTTTTAATGTTTAACCAAAGAGATTATATTTAGAATATTAATTTTTTTATTCTGAGATTTTTAAGTGCAGTCTGCTTCCTGTATGTGTGATTTCTGCATACATGGGTTCTGTATTCATAGATTCAACAAACCACCATCAAAATATTTTAAAATATACATCATGATTTTACAAAACATGTAGAGACTTTTTCTTGCCATCTTTCCCTAAAGAATATGGTATATCAATTATTTTAGACAGAATTTACATTGCTTTAGGTATTATAAGTAATCTATAGATAATTTAAAACACATGTGTATAGATAAAGCCCACATACTTTCTGGTTAATCACTAACGCAAACCACTTGCTACGGTCTTGTGCTTCCTTGCTGCACACATTTATGCCATAGAGAACCCAAGAGGGAAGGAAATTTTCCCAACCAGTTTTGGACTCTTTTGTTCTCTCTCCTCTCTATAGTAGAAAACTTCAGGTCAGCATCAGTCTCTCTCAGGAGTCACTAGATAACACTTCCATATCTCCAAGCAGCTATTGTGTGACCAAATGTCTATAGGTTAGGGTAGGTAGTGACCACATCAATAAAGCCGAGCATCAGTTCTCTTTATTACAGGGCAGTGGGTTCATCATTAACCTTTTAAGTAGCCTAAGTCAGCAAATATACCTCATAAAATGAAGAAGTGAATACAAAATCACAACCAGTTAGTACTTAGGTGTTTCTTTTGGTCCTAGAAAGTGGACCTAGAGCTTCACCCTACTAAGCATGCATGAACTCTACTAGTGAACTACACCCCCAGTCCATTTATCCCTGTTTTTTAAAGTGGTGCCTTCACTTGTATATTCAGAGATTATAAAGTCTTTTGGTGTTTTGTTGTTCTTGTCAGTGAATTTCTATCCATGCCTCTCTAGGCAAGCCACCTCCTCTGCTGTTAACCTTTATGTTGTGTTTATAAGGCTGTGGCATCCATATGATAAAGTAGTAGGTGACAGTGATCTCATCTTACTCATTTTATATTTCACTGTCTCTCATAGTGTTTAAACATCAGCCACTTAAAAATATGGCTTAAATAATGAGGAAAATATAAAGTAAATCGATGAGACTACAAAAGGTTTTAAACACAAGAATTAATTTTATCTGCTAGAAAATTAGAATACTGGAATTGGAAAGGATTTTATATAGGGCCTTTTAGTCCCATCTACTCATTTAATAAGAATTCAGAAAAGCCCCAGAGAAGGTCAAGGAGAACCAAGCCCAGACCTCCCTCCCCTCCCTCCCAGAGTCAAGCACATTCCTCCATCCCCTCCCCCAGTGGCCATTTTTTATTCCATTTCTGGTCTCATCATTTGCAACTTTGGTGATGTTCAGCCAGCAGTCCAAAATGTTCCCATGGTTTTCTTTCTGGCACTTTCACAATTAGGATTATTTTTTTCTTTCTTTCCGGGAGTCTGACTAGTCTCACTAACTTGAATGACCTTTTCTTAACCTTTCATTTCTCCTTTGTATCAAATACTGTCTAGAGCCTACAATACTTTAGATAGAACACACCTGAGAAATCTAAAGAGTCCTCAAAAGACAGTTTTCTTTTTCTAAAGAATAAAATAATGGATTTCTGAGAAGGCTCATCTGTAATATCTTTTTAAAAGCAAGAAATCTAAAAGTGAAATGAAGTCCACAGTTAATAAATTCATTCAAATATTCATTTATTCAACTAACACTTAAAAATCTGAGCTGTGCATGGTAGATTGTGTCTATGACCCTAGATACATACGAGGCTGAGACAGAAGGATTGTAAGTTAAAGGCTGGCCTGGGCATCTTAGACCCTGACCATCATCAAGAAATCAAAGAATAAATATGGTATGCATATATCATGGTAGTATGATGCAATTAATTCTTTTGAGGAGATACAAAGAAGGGGAATAACTGTGAAAAGAACCTCTTGTTTTAGTTTTTTGAGGAATCTCTATACTAATTTCTATAATGGTTGTACCAAAGTATACTCCCACCAATCACAGAGAAGGGTTCTTTTTTGTGTACAACCTAACTGGCATTTATTACTAGTTGATTTATTAATGAGAACGATTCTTTCTGGAGTGAGATGAACTCTCAGTGTTATTTTAATTTTCACTTTTCAAATGACCAGTGCACATGTTTACAGTAGTAAAGTTTATAATAGCTAAATCTTTGCAATAGCTCATATGTCCATCACAAGAAGAATGGACATAAAAAATGTAATATTTATACATAACATACCACTACTCTACAAAAAAAGGATAAACTTGAGACATTTTTTGGTAAATGGATGCATCTTGAGACAATAATTTTAAGTGAAATAAACCAGATACATAAGTTTAATTATCACATTGTGTCACTTTTATGAGAAACTCTAAGGTTATTAAGGAACAAAATGAAGGATAGATATTGGAAAGCAGGAAGAACTTGTTCAATGGGAAGGGTAACAAGGAAGTGTGTGGAAGGAGGAAAAGAAGGGAATAGGGATTTCGAACAAAAGAGAATGGAAAGCTGGGGATTTAGCTCAATGGCATAAGTGCCTGCCTGGCAAGCATGAGGTTGTGAGTTTGATCTCTGCTATAGAAAGAAAGAAAGAAAGAAAGAAAGAAAGAAAGAAAGAAAGAAAGAAAGAAAGAAAGAAAGAAAGAAAGAAAGAGAATGGAAGGAAAAAGGGAGTCAAATCTTGTGTAAATGGGGGAGAGAAAGAAGTTTTAAAGAGACATAAAGGAAATGGAAAAAAAAAGAATTAAGATATACTTTATACAGATACAAATTATCCGTGATGAATGTGGCCATTTTGTATGGATAGCATATACTAGTGAAAACAGTTTAAATGAAATCAAGAATAACAAGTGTTTGTCAGACTGCAGGAGAAAAATAAATTCTTCTATATTGGTGGGAAAGTAAACTAGCAAAACTGCTATGGAAATCAGTATGGTGATTCCTCAAAAATTAGTACTAGAAGTTCCATTTATTCCAGTTCTTCCCCTTCTAGATATCAATCTGAAACAGCTAAAGAAAAAATTTACAGTGATACATAAATGTACTGTTTACAGCAACACAAGTTATAGTAGCTAAATTTTGAAAGCATACTATATGTCCATCAACAGATAAATGAATAAAGAAAATGTGATCTTTATACACAACTGAGAACTACTCTCCCATAAAGAATGATAAACTTGAGTCATTTGTAGGAAAATGATGCACTTGAGATCATAATATGAAGTGAAATAAGCCAAACACACAAGTTTAACTAGCACCTGATTTCCCTATGTGACAAATCCTCTATAGAAATAAAGAACAAAATAAAACATGATAGATAGATAATAGGAAGTAGAGAGAGAGTTTTTCTCAATGGGAAGGAAATCAAGAGACAGAAGAGTGGTAAAAGAGGAGAGGTAACAGATATAAAAAGAAATTAAGAGATGTTAGGTACCTGTGCCAATTCCACACAGGAAAGTAAACATTATGTACTGCAAACATGTACTGATAAAAATTTTCTAAAAACCCACTGAGTTTAGTCCCTTTTATCCACAAAATAATTATGTTTTACTAAACTTCATACAGATAACTGGGCTATTGAAAGAAACAGCCTTCAAACAGAGTTCAGGTTGCACAGACAAAAGAGCGGTAAAGAAGATTTCTCAGAGGTTTTTGCTGTTGAACAGGGGTATTTGTTTAGAGCTGGAGATGCAGGTCAGTTGTAGCATATTTATTTAATATGCCTGAGGTCCTAGTTTGGATTTTCAACACAGCACTGGGAGTAGGGGAGGAACCTAGGTTTATTTCAAATGCATCTTAACCTTGGTTTATTTTGAACCTTACTTCTGGTAAAAGACTCTTTATAGAAGGAAAAAATCATGGATTTGATAAGGTAATCAGTAGGGTAAAAAAGATGATTTAAAAGTTTAGATTTGTAATGCACTCATATATAAACAGTGGTACCTCATTTCACGAACGTAATTACTTCCATGTTTCTGGTTGCAAACTAAATTGGACAAGAACCAAATCAAGTTTCTCCATGAGGTCAACAATGAACCTAGCCATTGAATTTGAGTCTGTATTTGCATAGTCTGAACTAACTTCACTGACTGAGAAGTTAATGAATCTTATTACCAACTGGTTAAGAAAGATTTGTTATGTGTCAAAAAGTATGTACATTTTGCTTAGGTTTGAGTAGTTTTTGCTACACCAATACCCAAATATTTTTCATAAGATGAGACACCTACATTATAATTATGATAAATCAAAATCTTTCATGAATAAACACAATAGTAGAAGTACTTTTTGACTGATAAGAATTATTAAGAAGTAAAAACAGCTATAAAATATTCAGCGCAGGTCAAATCCATCATTGTTCTCATGAGGAAAACTACAGTTTTCTGTTCTTTATTACAATCTAAATGTGATATATTTTGGTGAAGTTGAGAGAGAAAGAGAGAGAGAGAGACAGAGACAGAGAAAGAGGGAGAGAGAGATCTATGTTATTGGCCCCGGAGGGCTGCAGAAGAGTGCAAGATCCCTCTGGCAAGAACAAAGAAGTGGAAGTACTTTTATTAGGTCTGGCTGGGGAAGGAGTTTTGGAGGTGGGCAAAATGACGTATCAATGGCTGATTTAAAGGAGCATCTGCATGTGCAAAACAGGAAACAGATTTACTGGGCCTGGGTGTAGAGCACTTAGGTGGTTGTGGAGTCTTGGGATTGGAGAGAGCTCAAAGCAAACACAAAAAGAGAATGGGAGATTTATTTCTGGAACTAGAAGGAGAACATGGAAGTTACTCTTGGAGAGATAAGTTGTTTCTCTGGGCCTGGTACCAAGTTGGGTGGATGCCATATTAGACAGCTAAGCCCCAGGCTGGCAGAATCTATCAGGATAGTCTCTCTTTGCTCAAATTCTCTTTGCTTTGTTTCATTATCAAATATTATTATTACTCAACTAGGTACTTTCTAATCAGAGACCTGATTTCCATATCTGCCCCTGACATCACTGTGTCTGAACAGTGAAAAAGTTTTGAACATCGTTTTATTCATTTCTATAGTGGAATTCACTTTTTACCTAATGGAATTATGAAATTTACAAAAGACAATGTGTGTATTATATTATTGGCACAATGTGTGTATTGTATTATTGGCACAAAATAAGCATCAAATACATTGTAATTACATTTTCTTTTTCAATGGTGAGGGTTAAATTTAAGGCTTTACACATGCAAGGCAAGGGCTCTGCTTCACCACTGAGCAAATATTTTTGTTTTAGACTGGGTCTCCCAAAGTTGGAACTTGTGATTAGCCTCTGTCAGCTATTCCAGTATTTTTTATTATATCATCATCATCACCACCACCATCATTTCTTGCAGCCACTGTGAGTTTATCTCCCTGTTGTGTGAATAGAAATTGAAGCATTTAGGTTTGATGCTTAGCCCCAAACTTTGCAGCTATGAGATCTAGAAATGCTATGTAATGTTTCCTATTTGAATTTCTCATCTGTAAAATTCTGATAAAGTAAAAACTAATCACAATGTGCAGGGACAATCAGTAAATATAAATGTGACAATATAAATGAGAAAAGTGCCCTTGGCAGCACGGGACATTCTTACAAAATAGCATTGCATTTACTTAGTAACATATCAGTATTCTGGCAAATAAAGGGACATTTATGTGTTATGAACTTTAAAAACTGGCATCAAATTTATCATTCTGTCATTTTTGTTAGTGTGAGGTAGTATCCTAGCTCCTGCTTATTCTGGAGATGATGTAGAAATCATATTCAGAACCAATAAAATTCCAAATGAGATCACAGGCTTTTATTAAGATTTTTCTACTTAAAGTTGTTAGCTCCTTTTTCTGGTTTAAACTGAGTAAAACTATGTTAAAAAGAAATAAAATTCAAGCAGTGTGTGGCACACACCTATAATCCTGACTGTGTGGGGGGCTGAGGCAGGAGGATTATGCAGTCTAAAAACAAAAAAATAAATTAAAGACAAAAAGGAAGGAAAGGAGGGAGGGTGGGGGGGAGGAAGGAAGGAAGAAAGATGGAAGGAAGGAAGGAAGGAAGGAAGGAAGGAAGGAAGGAAGGAAGGAAGACAGAAGGAAGGAAGGGAGGAAGGAAGGAAGATTAGAGTACTTGTCTACAGCAACTGACTTCTATGTTTTCTGCTTAAGAGCGGAAAGCCATCGGTGGTTAGCAAGTTAACTCTCTGAACAGTCCAGGTGGTTGGTACACATGTAAGTTGTTTCTGAGATCTGATCCACCATTACCTCTCTCCAGTCAACCTCATGCCCAGTGCCTTGAGGAGTTTGCTGTAAGCAGAACCTGTATACTTTGAAAATTTTGTTATTCATTTCAGTGCTTTTGTGGCATCTGTTCCCCAGGTCAGAGTGTTTATTGCTCCTTGCCCTGAATACCTTCTATACCTACATATCATTTAAATTTCAATTACAATGCCTTTTTCTCTGGAAAGACTTCCTCTTCTCATACCTTCAATATCCTTCCTCTAGGATTCTTTGAACTCTACCTTGACCTTCACTGTAGGAATCCAGGGAACATATTTTGTTCTGACTCTCCTCTGTGCATGAAAACTGTGACTGTGGGAACTTTGCTTCCTTGCCTATTTAAAATTTTATTCTGTCTTCAAGGTGCAGCTTAGCTCAAAAGATAAGGTTCAGTTCCATTGGCATTATCTATGAGTCTTTTCTACAGTAACCCTAGGCTTTAGAGTTTCTTTTATATTCCAGATCTTCCACTTATTAACTTTAATTTTAGATTGGCCACACATAAACTTTGAAGATCTCTTAAAAATATCCCTCTGTAAAATGGAGATAGTATTTTCCTTACAGAACAACACTAAGCTCAATATACATATAAAAAGCAAAACATCTGGCATATGATGCTTAAAAATCTATTTCTATTCTGCTCAGAATGTTTTTGTTGTTCTTTTTATTTTATTAATCCTTTCACAAGTGACTGTAGTTTGCCTTGTAATATGGATGTGTAAATTTGTCCTTGAACTTTCCTTGAACTTTGAATTGAATGGATTTTTGTTTTAAATATGTGAACAGGTCAATGCAATTTATTCATGGTCTAGACTCAATACATCCATGTAGACATTCTCATTAGGAAAGTGAGTAACAGAAAGACTGAAGATTGAAGGCGTTAAGTACAAACTTACTTGCATTCAAATACATAAACTTTCCAGAAGAAAACATTTAATATAGAAGCATACAATATAGCTCAGTAAACACTGAAGCCCTATGCAAACTGTAGTGTTAGACGAATGTCAAGAATTTTAAAAATTTGAATAAAATTGGATTAAAAATTGCATGTTCTATAGTTACCATTGATTTCATTCCATAACATCTTGTTTTCATTACTTTCCTTCCCAAAGAAGTGAAACAGAATTATTTCCTGAATGAAGTTAAGGTCATTGTTTATTTTCTATCAGAAAAAGTCACACATAATTTTGTAACAATTCTTACTTGCTAGATGCTACATTAACGTTCTATGCATCTCTAGCATAAGCAAGCAGTCTTTCAGCATTCCTGCGCACTGGAAAGAAATCTGACACCAGATTCAAACACTGAGGGTCCATAGCCAAGGGAGTAATCTTCACTGAGCAGATTTTGTGCTTTTCAGGTGCACAGAGTTATTTTCCATGCCACATGAATCTGACACAGTAAATATACCAAACCCTTTTACTTTGATTTAGTATTTAGATCTTGTTTCTAAACTCACTTTTTAGGAAGTTGACCTCTAGTTTTGAGGTGATTGACTGGTTTGTGCTCCTAAGAATCTAAAAGTTACCAAGATGTTACTATGAAGAATTAAGAACCGAGGCTAAAATAAGAAATAAAGACAACTAAAAATATTCTATTTTCTCATTTTTGAAACCTTGAAGCTAAAAGTTAGCTTAAAAAAAAGAAGAGTTCATGTTGTGACCTTAGTTGAAAATACTTCAATCATTGCCACTTTATGCAGTAGAGCATTGACCTAATATGGAATCTAGGTCACTTCTAATTACATAAAGATGGGGTCAGAGCTGTTTCAGGTTTAGAGCTTTCCCACCTACTGTAGGGAGTATGAAATGTAACAGTATTCACATTTGTTTATTTCTTTAATTGAATTAAAATATATTCTGAAAATCAACAGTACACTTCTGGGGTAGAATGTGTCTGAGAAGTGCTTTCCCCTTTCCATGTTTAAACTGTGATGTGTGCATTCACAAGTACATATTAGCATGCGCTACACACAAGGCGCAGTAAAATACAGACTATAGTTTGATAGGTATGGTATTTGCTTTGAGTGCAGTCCTCCCCACCCCCCGTTTCACTGGACATCCATATTCAGTCCATAAAACAAATTCTGGAACCAATTCTCTTACAAAAGATGTGACCAGTTAAGCGTACTACCTTCTTTTTATTGATAATCTCCTAAAATACAAGATTTTCTTCTCATATATCCTCTTCATTCACTTTTATTCATTTTTATCTCTCTGTGGGTCAATCATCAAAGCTATTTAAATATTTATAATAAATAAGGTAGTGTATTTCCCTATGATATGCAAAACAAGCATGGTTCCTATTTCTAAACAATTAGCAGTTTAGTAGAGGAGACAGACATAGATTAACTGGCAACCGAAAAATCTATATAATATAATTATATAGGAAAACATGAACTATTGTAGAATGGAATCATAAGTTATAAGACAGAATACGGTAAGATCTAATTTAGCTGGGAGCATTGAGAAAAAGTCTTTAAGAAAATGGCACTTAAATGACTAGCAGTTATTCACGTGGGAAATGGGAAAAGAGTTTCAGGCAGAGACTAAGCTGGTAAGGATGAATGCAGCTGAGTTGGATTTGAGCACTGGAAGAACAGAGAGACAGCTAGCAAGGGACAGGTAAGAGGGACTAGAGGCCAGATCATGGAGCAACCAAAGTAACTCTTAGGATCTCTAGATGTTTTGGAGGAAACAAAATGTTCTTTAACAGTTCTAAATCCACCTCCCTGAGCTGCCTTCTACTCTCTATGAGGACACATTCCTCATACATACAACTCAGGCTACAAAGCCCAGTGTTACCTGTCCTGATCATATGCAAGCTGTCTTTATGCATCTCATCTCCAGCATGCCATCCTGGACCACTTTCCACAATCTTGGGCTCTGATGCCAATGTGGTATAAAGTCCTATAAAGGTATAAAGTGATGCCAATGTGGTATAAAGTCCTATAAAGATGCCTTTCAGTATCTCCTCTTAGCTCAGCCTCTTGCTCTGTGCGGGCCAATGCTGACATCTGTCAAAGGCTCATCTCATGGTTTTGAACTCAATTATTCAGGAAAGAAAAAGGAAAAAATATGAAAGAAAAAAGTAAATAAAGAAAAGACAAGTAAAGTAGAATGGGGACAATAATCTCACAAAATAATGCATCAGGCCTGAGTAAAACATTTGGAAAGTAAATAAAGTCATAAAACATAAAAAGAACTTGATGAACACGTACTCAGTCTAGCGATTCCCATCTGGCCAGCTATTGGAATGTCTGAAAAAGTTATGAAAACAAAAATCATGAATAGCTTAGCAGATATTTATCCTTTGATAACCTGTTAATGACACATTCCAATGCAAGCTTTTTCAGCCTATCCTATGCAGGACCCTGAAATTTCCTCAAATTTCAAGGGACGTGCATGTACAAGAGGGAAAATGTTTGGAGGGGGTACATCTCTCCTCTTCTACTTCAGTCAAGGCACATTTGAGTGTAAATATATTTTCTGTATTGGGCCTCCATGTAGTATTTAATTAAAAGTCTCATTTTCTTTAATGTGTGTGAAAGAATTGCACTACAGTATTTTTCTACCCTTAATGACACATAGAAGATAAAATAGAAACTCAAATGTGTTTGGCATTCACTAAAAACAAAGAAAACCCTGAAAATTCTCAAGGATTCTCTCTGAAATGCAAACATTCTTCAGTGCAACAGAAATTCCTCCAACTTGCCAATTTAATTTAATATTGTATATAATAGTGTATATTGTTTTAAAATATTTTTTATGTAGCAATGAATTTCCTTGTTTCATACAAAAGCAATTCAAAACTTTACAGGTTCTAAAACAAGCATTTGGATAATTGTGAACACTGATACTTATTTTTACTTTGTTGCCTTTTGTGATGAAGTTCCTTTGTGTAGTTCAAGCTGGGCTTCAATTCACGAGGTAGTCCAAACTGTCCTCAAATTCACGTGATCATCCTTCCTCAGTTTCTTGAGTGCCAGAATTACAGGTATGTACCACTATGCCTGGTTCAGCATTGATCATTAGAAAATGTTAAATTATTATTAGTATTAGTATTAGTATTTTGGTACTGGGGATTGAACTTCCATGATCTCACACTTGCCAGGCAGATGCTTATGCCACTGAGCTAAATCTCTGACCCAAAATGTTAAATTATTACAAACATTGTGATTAGATCTGTTTGTTAATCACTGGGCAGATTTAATGTATATATTACACATACTCTTCATGTATTTTTATTTATATAACATCTCTTTCTCTCCAGGTTTTTCACATTACAAAGGCTGTCATTTGTTACATTTATCATGCACCTGCAGTTGTGTTCAGCACCCTGTAAAATAAGAAATCACTTAGCTACTAAAGAAGAAGTTCATATTCCATCCAGAAAGCACTCATAGAGCAAAAGAAAAAGAAAGAAAGAAAGAAAGAAAGAAAGAAAGAAAGAAAGAAAGAAAGAAAGAAAGAGTCATACGATAGCATCAGTATAAGTATAATAATGAAGGTTTCCACTAAGCCAAAAGAAAGAATAAAAAGGCACAAGAGGTTAGAGGACTTCCTATTGGAGATGAGCAAAGCTTATTCTCACTGATTATTTTCAAAGTGCCTTTAAACCCGCTTTGGATGATATGTAGCATGTAGAAATGGGTGTGAAGCCTGTTTGTATCAAGCTGCACTGCGTCAAGTAGAGCCGGAGCTCATCTGACAACACCTAGATCTCTTTTAGACAGGCAGGAGCTGTCAGATTCAAAGCTTGTCAGCCTTTACTCGTTCTTCCACATCTCATGTGCTGAATATTTGTGGCTTTGCTCTGTTGTGCTTTATTAAATGTTGACTTAGTTTACATATTTGGGAGGTGGCATGCTATGGGCGAATGCGGAAATCATTTGAAGCCAGACAGTCTCGATTTCAGAAATCAATTCACCCACTAGTTAGACATGTGACTGAGGGCCATTCACGTTAACTATTTATGTTGCTTCATTTGTAAAATTGAAGTAAGTGAGCTCTTTCAGTCACACATGTGTCATATGACTGAGCAATATAAGGTCAGGTCTTCAATATGTTTAATATGCTCCATATATTTTTAAAAATTTTGATAATAAGATGTATATTTTCAAATGAAATTTTTGCCCCATAAGATGACAAACTAGTTTGAAGTAATAATGTATTATATTATTCTTGGAAAGTTGGCCAATCTACACAAATGTTATTGAGAAAAGTAGTACAAATCTACTAGTACGCTTCTGATGTGAGCATGAGATAAGCAAATACAGATAAAACTTCATTGTGAGTTTGAAAAAGTATGATTTATTTCAAGCTATAGAAACCAAAGAAATCTTCATACATAACTTCCATTTGTGCTTTAGAGCAGATAATTTTTCAAGCAATGGAAGAGTATAAGAGAGAAATACAGTTAAGGAAATATGGTTTTTCAGTATCAGAAAAGTCTCGTTGAAACATGATTAACACATTATTTTCTCTTTGTAATCCTTTTAAAAAGGTAGACTGCTATATTTACATGGTGAGCAATAGTGTCAATCACAAGATGATTAAATAAACAAAGTTAAGATAGGGGATCTTAGTTGGGTTTCATTGTACCGAATATGAGCAAGGCATTTCCCTTCTGTTTTATCCTCATTAAAACAGCTAGCTTGGCATATGATCGTGTACTCTCATCCATTCAACCATTAAAAAGACACCATTATTGAGTACCTACCCTATTAACAATACTGAAATAGCAATAATAGTAAATTCTGGCTTTAAGAAACTATAAAAATAGCTCTACTTAGGATTTTTAAAAAATATTTTATCCCATACATTATCAGGAACCTCGTTATTTTGAAATGCAGTCTATGTTTGAAGAAAATTGTATATGATGCTATGGAGCAGATGCTGAAGGTGAAATTCACGTTTTCCAGATTCCCTGGAAGCAAATATTCTGGACATGTTTATGTTTCATCAATCAGATGCACAGGCATGAAGCTCGAATTTAAATTGGGTTAAGTGAGGAGAAAAACCAGGTGCAAGACATCTGCTTTGCTAGTGTGAATCACAAAAGACCAAGAGGTTATGGAACAGCTGGACAGCAGCTTCTCCACACAGTAGCCTGCTTCACGAAGAAGGCCTCACCCCCACCCTGCAGATACAGTTCTGTCATGGAGTTTCAGAAGTCACTATTGAAAGTTCTACTTAAGAATTTGTCGTTTAATTTCTTCTCCAAATTCTGTTAGCCTTTTAACACCTACTTATAAAAAGCTTTCTGCTGGAATTAGCCTTGGTAAATCACTATCCTGAAACTATATATACACTGACAGACTTCATTAACTAAAGAGAGATATATCTGACACTGATTAGAACATTCTTAGTCAAAATTTTCCAGACTGATATGAATATATTACTGGTCTAAGAGATATTTGCCTTGGTATTTAAGTGTAGCAGGGTTCTTTTTAAATATTGAAAGTCATTAATTTGTGTTATAAATCACATGAAACAACATTTCTCGTTGCATTTGACTAGAAAAGCAGCCATTTATTTCAGGGAAAATCAGTTATACACTGAAGAAACACAAACTGAGTTTGTGAAATACTGGTCTAAACAAAATGCTCAGCAATTGCAGTCAGTGTTCTTTGTTTTTGTTCCACGTTCCTTTGTCCTGAGAAATCTGTTTATACTTGTAGTTTCTGTATAGTTTCCCATAGTACACACTAAGTGAAATATAGACAGGAATAATAATATCAAACCAACAGAAAAAGCATACATTCTTACATTAAAAGTTGATAGTGTGCTACTTATTTGGACAAACTAATTCGTGTTTAGTCTGGCAAGTAACGAAAATCAGATTAAAGTGAACACAGTTTTATGAGTCCAAAAATTCATAGTGAAGCAATGAGAAGATAAAATTTTTGTACTCTTAATTTCTTGCCTTCTGTATTTACATGAGTTCAACAGGGATAAAACTTTTATACAAATTGGAAGGAAATTTTGAAAGCATTTAAAGAGAGAGTGTTTGAATATAACAAAGTCCTAAGAAGTAGAACCATTCTTAACAGTACAAAATTAATGACATTGCAGTACAGTGTGGTAAGCACTGTAATTTTCAGAGTAAATGAAGAAATTAATTCAGCCTAGAGTCAAAAGGTGTGGTATTTAAGATCTAGAAGGCTGTTAAAGCTGCCATAGACTAGGGAAAAGTGGGATTTAAGTAAGATGATTAAGGTTGGGTCAGTGTGATTATGGACATGGATATAATTTCTAGAGGTGTGATGGATGCTCAAAAGCACATTCAGCACTTAATATCTGGCTATATATCATGCATCTTTATGTAAACTAAGTTACTTAGAACAAGGAGATCACATCAGTGTGTTATGATGGCTAATTATCATGCATAAATTTAACAAGTTTAGAATCACAAAATTATAAGATGTTCAAATCAAAGGTTCTTTAGAAACTATCTCATTAAAATTCCAGTATTAATCTATTCACCTGGTTTGCTTATGAACATTAGTAATGAAAGCTATTGATCCTGTCCCTATTCTTCTCACCACAGTGCTGTCACCTCTCCAGCTGTCTGGGTATCGGTTTTTGTCTGCCACTCACAATTTCTCCCTTCTCTAGTCCATAGCCAGTCAAGGACCCAGCCCAAAGGCCAGCCAACCCCACTATCCCTTCCCACTCTGCACCATGGCTAGTAAATGACAGATTCAGGAGTAGATAAGGCCAGCCTGCCTGCTTCCAGAAAACACTGAAACTGTAGTATGTGTTACATTTTTCTCCAGAGATCTTCTGGAGAAAAGATGAAGCTAGTTTAAAACAATATAGCCAAGACAATATAGCTAAAACAATATTTTGTTGACTTTTTCACCCTCCCTCTGTTGATTGTGTGTTTCCTTACTTATAAAAGAATAAGTTTGCTAAGGATATGGAAAATAAGGAGGGCTGTATTAGGGTAGCAATGGAATGCTAATTAAGAATATTAGAAAATCACCTCTGGGAAAGGAGGGAATGCTTGGGCCTGGATATGAAGGAAAAGGAAGCAATATGAGAAAGAAGAAAGCAACAAGGAAGGGAAATTATATTGCATTCAAGGAACATAAAACAGCTGGTAGCACTTGCATATTGTGAGCAAATTGCAGAAAGAGAGAAATGATCAGAAAGAAAGTCTGGAGCCGTATTGCAAAGGCCTATAAGTCTGCTAAGAAGTATGGATTTTATTCCAGGCACAGGGGGAAACCATCAGATAATTTTAAACACAAAATGACAAGAAATGTAAGGGATGAAAACATGTAATAGTAAGAAATAAAAATTGAAAAAATGAGTCAATATGCCCTGATTTGTACGTCTAAAAAAAGAAAATTGCATATTCTGTGGGGATAGAGCCCAGAAAGCAGGAGTTGAAGCATAAAGATCAGTTACATGTTAAGCTGAAATGGCTTGGATACACCTAAGCATGCTGCAATTGATAGATTTTGGATATACTTTGGAGATACAAATAATTCACTTGTTAACATTTTTAAGAGTCAGAAGTAAAAATAACAGAACACTTACAAAAACTCCTACATTTTTAAGTTGAAGGTAGATGGCAATCAACAGTTCTGTTTGGACATGGTAATTTTGACGTCTGTATTACAAAGGTGAAAATGTCATAAATTTAGCTGTAGATGCACATCTAAATCCCACAAGAGCGATCAATGATCTGGATAGAAATTTAGGTGATACCAGTATGGAAGTAGTTGTTAAAAGGTATTATGTACATTTACCTACACTATAACTCTACACAAAGACTATAAATATTATGTACTATACAGGTATTCAAAACAAAAAGGGAAGGAATCAAGAGATGGAGGGGGAGGGTGGGAAGGGAAAAGAGATGAAAAAAGGATGTGTTATGTGAGGGTACCAATTTCTTACAAGGAATGTAAACATTATGTACTACACACGTACTAATTAAAAAATCATAGGCTGGATGATATTTTCTGTGAGAAGGATACAGACAGAGAACAGAAAGAAGCCTAGAGCCCTACCCTGGAGCATATCAACAATTAGACACTGAGTAGGAGAGTTGGAGCTAAGAAAGATGGCTGACACAGAGAAAGAAATGTGTGTCAGCAAAAGAGAAAAAAAACTCGAAAAGTTTCAGGAAAGGAGGAGTATTTGCTGTTAGGAGATCCCAAGACACTAAGTCTGAGACAGAGAGGTGAGCACTTTGCTGGCCCTTTGTCGAGAGCTGAGTCAGGAAAAACCGGGATATGCTGTGAAGGGATCCAGAGGGTAGCAATAGATAACTTACTCCCAAGAGGTTTCCTTGTGTTTCTCTTTATATTGTTGTAGTGCTAACTACTAGAGTGTTTGTATGTCAAGAGGATGATTGACTAAAGAGTGAAATAGCTAATGTGGGAGAGAGAAATAAACCTCATGATTAGTGGATTTATGAATATTAGAAAGATTGGAGCTCAGGAGGAGCAGTGGGATAGGACAACCCCTATCTCCCATACCAAATAAAAACAATGATAACACTAATATTTACAAATTCTCATTGCTAGTATGAAAAATTACCGTTTGTTTTGGTGTACTGACTTTACTGATCCTTTTTTAGCGTTCTATTGACCTATCCCCTACTTTATTCTTCTGTCTTCAGCTGTGTCCAGTCTGATACCACACTTGTCTTTTTATTTCTAGGGTTTCTATTTGGGTATTGTCTTTTCCAGATCCAGTGTGAAATCCCTTATCTGTCTATGTCTGCTGCTCTGTTTTTCATCAGTTCTTTTATTATACAAATAACAGCTATCATATATTCCTGTCACATAGTTTTAGCTATGTATCTGTCGTCTCTGCATCTGAAAATGGATGTACCGTTTCTGAACTGAGTTATTCTACTCAGTAGGTAAGCACGATTTGGTAATTATAATGCTAGGGTAACCTTAAACAGGCCACACACTTTCAATCCTTTGAGTGCCAAGATGGTTTATGTTGTACATAGAGTGGTTCCTTGTGTGCCAAAGGTCTTTTCAGAACTAAAATATAATTAGTCTATTTTCAGCCATTCCTGTGTATCTGTACCACAAAGGGGCTTTCTCTCCACATTTTTCTCTACTTCCACTAGTCAAATGTTATCAAAGTCACTGAGCTGACCTAACAATGTAATAAAAGATGTAAAAAAGAAACAAATAAAAATAAAAGTTTTGTGTCTTGAAGCAGTAACTCAATTACTTACTTATTTCCCCTCCTTTCATCAAGGATCTCAACTGATCAAAGGAAAATATGTCTAAGTGTGACAGTGCTGTGACAAGAAATGTGTGAAGCACAAATGCAATACACAGATATTAGTTATCTGCTGGAGAAGAGGTTAAACTTTCAAAGGAGAAAGATGCCTACAGAGGTATAAAATGTGTGGCCTCTCTCTACTTGAAAATGAATGATTGTAATCACATTTTAATGCTGACTTCCTCCAGGCTTCTCAAAATACTTCACTTACACGAGCAGATGCAGCTAGCTGATAAATGAATCTTGATGATAGTTTTAAAAAGCATTAGACCTTTGAGATAGAATTTTTTCCCAAAGAGCAAATTCTTACTGGTTTTCACTCTGGGTCCTGCTCTCAGCAGTTTATAGTAACACAGAAGAGACTGATTTCTCCTCTAATTATCTACCTTTATAAAACTAATAGATGATATTTATGTCTTCCTTCTTAGTTTTTTTTTCTTGTTCTATAAAACATCTCCAGGTATTTTGACTAATTTTCCTATTTTGCAAAATGAATTACTTGTAGAGTTATTTACTGCTGTTTAGGCTCTTAAACAAGCATTGAAGATAATATAGAAAGTATTTGTAATTCTTTGCTGTGGAGGAATGTGCAGGCTAAAGAGAAGAGAAGTCCCTCAGGTACTATGGATGTCAGGCCCTTTTGACTCCAAGTTTCCATCTCTAGACAAAAATCAGTAAAATGGGAGCAAGCCTTACATTTCAGTCACACTTAATAATGTGTACAAAGTTCTTATAAAATAAAAAAAAATAGAGCAGAGAACACTATTACAGAGAAATTATGTCTACTTGATCTGGAACTAAAAATACTATTTCTAGTTACTCTAAGTACTTTTTCAGGAAAAATTTAGACATCAGTAAAGCAAATATATTTAATCTTCTGAGAAAGAAGAGGGAACTTAGAGACAAGAGAGAGCAAAGCTGATTAATTCATTGTAGTACAGATGAAAATATAAATCATTTGATGCAATCTGAACCCAAGGCCAACACATTTCCTGTTCTCATGATCAAGTGAGTTGTCTTCTTCAACACACATAATAGCTTTAGCAGGTACTCTTATGATTGATCTAGTGAAATCTCTAGCAAATCAGGTTGAGATTCATCAGTTAGGTTCCTTAACTAGTGTCTGTCAGTGTAATTTAAATGAGTTCAATGGAAAAATTTGTCATTTTTTCTCTCTACAATGTTGTCACTCTAAACTTTGACTGCACTACACTTTTTTTTAAGAAAAATCAATAAAAACAATGGTACAAAATTTCAAGATAAGATAGTAGGAGAGTAACAATGGTTAGTACATTGCACAATGTTATCTTCAAAGTAGTCGTGTATATTACAAGATGCAAGTATGAAAAACTGATCAAGCAAAATAGGCATGAACCTTGCTATTCAATTAGCTAATAGAAATTTGTAGCCCTACACATTAAAACAGGTGTAATTTTCTTCTATGGGAAGGAGAGAGAGTAACTCTGCCACTTAAAACATTCTATGTCCTTTACATGTGAAGATAAAAAACAGGATGCACTATCTGTGCTTGTTTGTTTTGCACTCTTGTGACAAAAGACCACACTTATATGATGGCCAGACATGGCTAGCAGACTTATATTTCTTTCTATATGTAGCATAGGAATCTCTGCAGATAACAAATATTGGAAACACCTATGTCCTTACTCAGTATGATCATTGTTAACAAGCTGTGAGCCCTAGACCACTCAGTCAGATCCTTATTAACTAGCCTGCACCAGTGGAAGACATAGTTATCTTTTCCTTACAAGTGAAATCAGGAGAGATATGAGGGCTTGTTCTGACAAGTAACATTTTGTTTCAGAGGGAAGGTACTGATGTTTAAGGCAAAGATAATAATAGAACCAGCTGTTTCAACACTGCTTTCAAGCAGACACAGGCAGAAAATGTGGCTTCTCTAACTCAGAGGCTTCGGTGCCCCCTCAGCCTCAGAGCCAAAGGAGACCATCCTGTTCATCATTTCTGTTCACCAGACACTGATGAGACGTATTTTAAATGCACACCCAATGCTGAGCTAAACAAATTTGATGAAGTAATTCTGGTTTTAAACTCTGCAGAGCTTTGGTACCATATCTTGGTTGTTTCATCATCACTTATGACTTATTAAGGCTCATCTTACTTAAGAAAAGATTGTGCAATACAAAACTTACAAAAGGCATTTAGTTTACTAAACTTATTTTGAGGAAAGAGATATAGAGAAAAATCCAAATATAAATCACACTTATAGATGATAAAATGCATTATCTAAAAGTGATAAAAAGGAAGGAGGCAGGCTGCCAATTGAGAAAGATAACAGAACTGCAGGATTTGAATTGGCTTGTGAAGGATGATTTGGATTTGAAATGTAGATACAGGACATTCTAACTAGTAAGAATGGTATCTGTAAAGGCATAGTTACACAGGCTGAGGCATGTACTTGCATGGAAAAATTAAAAGGCAGGATTAGAAAAGAAGACTGGGTCCAATAATGTTGAGAAAAAGCCTGGAAATTACTTCTGCAAACTGAATTCATGCTCATGATCAAATAATTTGACTTGACAAAACATGCTGACTTCTTCCCCTACCAGAATTGACTTTTCTGAGTCTGTTTGTTTTTGTTTAAAATTCTCCTTTAACTTCTTGTCCTTCTACCTCTTTCACTAACCTTGCCCACTTTTTTCTACCTGATTCTTACCCATATGCTTCCTCATGAGGGTATTCTTTAACTCATCTGATGACTTTGAACCCCTTTTTCATAATCATTCGTAGCATCATCTCTTTTCCCATAACAAAAAAATTCTAATTATGCACTCTTTTTTTAGTGGCTATGTTCTCCTCCAGATGCTAAACATTGTGAAAGCAGAAATAATTTTTCATATAATTTACTCCTATATTCCTACTGCCTAGAAAATTCCTTATTCATAGTAAATATTCAGTATTTACTAGGAAAGTATTTCTGGAACAAATGAACTGACTAAGGATATAAAGGCAATTAGCAACATAATTACTAAAATCAGGAACCAGTAAAAACTTTCATGATTCAAAAAGCCATGAGGAAAATAAGACAATACATTTTTTCAATCAAGTATAGAAGCCCAAGCCTAAGACTGATGATCTGCTCAGAGGTACGACAACAGAATAAAAACAGACAAAACATTGTAATTATGAGGAGCACTAGGATGGTCAAAGCCCAACAGCAGGGTAAGAGCATAAGGCGTGGTGTCTTTTGGCTTTTAGTGGGTGCACAGCTTGATTGGAGGATGTGCTGGTGGCTGCAGGAAGCAGTGCGGGTGAACTGCTGACATGGTCAAGGTTCAAGAATTAAGGAATGATGCATTTTAAGAAAAGCACACAGAAGCAGATCGTGGTTAACTAGTAACTAGATTGTCTGCTAACTGCAGCTACTGAGCTAGACAGAATTTGCCTCAGTCAGGGCCTATGCTGCCATGTTATCTTACTTAGAGTCGCAAGAACTTCACAGGCTGTTTGCTGGCCTTGGCTCTGGTCATTGGTTTAAAGATTAATCTGTCCTTAAGCCTGTCAAGGGTCTCACCACAAGTCATGTAGGCCTAGGACAGATTCTCAATTTATTTTTGTGCCAATTTTTTAATACTGACTATTGCCTGCTCTATAACACACCAAACTGGTCTTCAGCAGCCAAGATTTAATTGATGTGCTATAAGATATTCACAAAATTAATTAAGCATCAAATCTATACTACATATGTGAGCAAATAATGAGAATACTAACAAAATAAGAGCTTCACATATCAAGGACTCACTATGTGCCGGTTTTACATGCTTCACTTCATGCAGAGATGCGTGAAATATGATATTAGAAGCTCATCATTGAGAGGATAATGGTAATGAGTAATGAAAATAATTAACTCTGCTTTAATGTTTAAATATTATCTCTGATTTAGGATAGAAGTAATTACAGAGATTCAGAAAACAGAAACCATGGGAAAAATTTGTTCTGCTTAGGAGGACCAGGAGGAATTCAGAGAGGTAAAGCCTAGCCAAGGCACTGAGCTCAGCAGATAAAGAACAGAGGGGTGTAATTAAAGGTATATTGAAAAGACCTTAAAAAAAAAAGACATGAATTTTCAGAGTAGTTTGCCTATTTAGGAAAGCCTTAATACTGCATCACAAGTGGGAAAAGAATGCAAGATAAAGGTTAAAAAATATATTGGGGCCAGGTACAGGCACTCTTGGTATGTCATGCCAAGGATTTGGCATATGACAGTGTTCTATGGAGTGCCAGTGGGGTGGAGATGCCTAAAGGATGTTTGTTTTTTTTCTAAGTGAAAGACTGAAAGAGATCAAGTTTATATTTTAGAAATATGAAACCTTGTGATAAGCAAAAGCTTAAAAGATGAGATTTTAATCAACAAAAGCTGTTGGTTAGGAACTCCAAAGGGCTTTTGAGTAGGATAAATGTCATGTGATCTCAGCAATAAAAGCTGATCCACACTGATCCTCCATTCACATTTCTGCACAAATATTGCCATTACCCTTGGCAGCATTATCTGGAAAATCCATGTGTGAATATACAGTTATGTATCCCCTTCCCATCTTCTATGGGTATGATGAGTACCTCCATGTTTGCAACTAATTATAAATGTATTTTGCCTGTATCTCCTCTACAAACTATAAAATCTTATAAGGCAAATTTTGCTTAATGTGGATCCTACCTAAGGCGAATGAGTTTAAAAATTTCCCCTCATTCCCCAGCACTGAGGATAGAACCCTGGGGTACTCTATGACTTAGCTGTATACTTAGCTTTTTGTTTTGAGATGATCTCACTAATTCACCCAGGCTGGTCTGGGCCTTGCAATCCTTCTGCTTTAGCCTCCTCCATAGCTAGGATTACAGGTGTGCACTACTGCACCCAGGTCATGTAGAATTTTTCATTTAAAAGATTGTTTTGAATATTCAAGTAGCAGATTAGTATCCTACAGTGACAAGTGATAGCTTTTCAAGTAAATATTTGGAGATTTAATATATACTTTGAAAGTAACTATAAAATTGCTGCATATGAAGATGTGACAAAATAACTTCCTTTTATTAATGGGTATTTATGCCATTTCATTGGTTTCTAATTGTGTATAAATTATACTGTAATAACTGTCCTTTTCTAAGTATTACCGTGCTACAAATTACCAATATAAAAAGTGGTAAGTCAAAATATATATGCATTTTAAATTTTTATTTTTCCAAATGAAATATATGAATTCTTATTACCATAAAGGGCTTAATGTACTGTCTGTTTTTCCAAAGCTATGTTGTTCAACACAAAAGCCCTTAGCCACATGTAGCTACTTACCTTTAAATTGCAAAGAATTAAAAATTAAACTTTCATCAGCACTGGCAATATTTTAATTGGCCAATAGCCACATGTAGTCAGTGGCTACCAGAGTGGCTACCACAGATACAGACACAGATACAGACACAGATACAGACACAGATACAGACACAGATACAGAACATTTCTATCATCACAGAAAGTTCTATGGCACAGTGCTAGCTCAAATTATGACAAAACTGGATGCTATGAGTCCTTTATATTTACATTTTATTAGAACTTTAAATATTTTCAAGTGTTTATTGTCCATTTCTATTTATTTTCTTCTTATAAAATGGTTGTTCATTTTCTTTCTCCATTTTTCAATTGGATTGTTTTGATTGGATATTTTTAAAATGCAAGACAAATATTTATTGACTCAATCAATATATCTAAAAGGTAAATGAGACAAATGTAATTCAAGTAATATAGTGATATTATTTGAGGTAGAAAAGAATTCATATTAGTAATGTTTTTGAAAATAAATGATTCATAAAAAAATATAAATTGTGTATTTCTTCATCAAAAAAATTTGAAAAATTGTCAGCATTCGACTGTCAGCACTTGGTTGTTATGTCTTGTGATCATAAACTGAAAGTCATAAAACTACTCTCTTTGACAAAGAATTAAAGGCAATTTGTTCATCTTCAATAAGCCCAACTTTATTTCCAGTTTTCCCATGAGGGACTTTACTTGACAGGTTATATCCCCCCTCAAATGTAGAAAAATTACTTTATAGTAAAACTAAGACTGTAAAACTCTGTCAGTCAAAATATAAGCAAAATGATAGCCTTATCTCCTATAGACATAAGAAAGTTCAAAGAAATCACAATACACATTAGATTTTTAAAGCTTTTAAGTTTAATGATTAAGAATCCTAAAAATTTACTAACAACTGGCCGAAAGACAGAAACTACAACATATGGAAGTTTCTCTAAAATAGGCCACATACTACCCTATAAAACAGGCTTAAGTAAATACAAAATAATCAAAATTATTCCATACATATTATCAGATTATAGTTTAAAGAAGCTAGAAATCAACAGCAAAAAAACCCCATGGAAATTATACAAACAGATAAAAATCAAACAATACAATCTTAAATCATTGCCAAGTCACAGAAAATATCAAGGAAGAAATTAGGTCCTGGAATCAAATAATACCAGTGTTACATACCAGAACAAAGAGACACAATAAAAGCAGTCCTAAAAAAGAATATTATATCTATGAATGCCCACATCAGAAAACCAGCAAACCCAAATAAATAGCCTTTGTGTACCTCAAAATCCTAGAACCACAAGAATAATACAAGTCTGAAACTAGTACAAGGAAGAAAATTATAAAGAACAGAGCAGAAACTAATGAAATTGAGATTAAAAGCAATACAAAGTATCAGTGAGTTGGAGAGCTGGTTTTCCAAAAGAATAAACAAAACAGCCAGACCCTTAACAAATCTTACACAAAAAATCAATACAATAAAAAGTAAAAAAATGAAATCACAACAAACACCATTGAAATCCAGAGGATTATTAGAAACTACTTCAAAAATATGTACTCCATTAGAGTCCAAAAGAAATATGTTCCTAGATACAAGTGGACTACCAAAATGGAACCAAAAAGGTATAAAAACTCTTGAGTAATCCAATAACAGACAATAAAATTGAAGTAGCAATCACAATTAAAAAAGAACCTACCATCTAAGAAAAATTCAAGGTCCAATGGATGCACTGCTGATTTCTACAAGAACTTCAGGAAAGATCTAATGCTAATATTTCTCAAACTCTTTGATGAAATTGTAAGGGAAGGAGTATTCCCAAATTACTATATAAACTAGCATTATCCTGGTTCAAAAAAAAGAGATAAGGATCCTATTGAAAAAGAGAACTACAAGCCAGTCTCTTTAATGAACATAAATGCAAAAATTCTGTAAAACAAAATTCAGAAAATCATCAAAAAGATCATCTATCATGACCCAGTAGTCTTCACCTCAGAGATGCAAGGATGGTTCAGCATATACAAATCAATAAATGTAATACACAGAAGCAGCAACAAAAACATATGATCAATTTGGTAGATGCAGAAAAAGCCTTTGATAACATCCAACATCTAGTCATAATAAAAATCCTGAAGAAAATGCATATAAAAGGAATAGATTTCAATTTAATGTAAGCTACTTATGGGAAACGTGTGACCAATGCTATACTAAATGGGAAAAAGCTGAAAGCTTTCCTTATAAAATCAGAAATAAAATGAGCTATCCCCTGTTACCACCTAATATATAATATAAAAACAGGTAAAACTCTTGACATAGGCATAGGCAAGGATTTTCTGTACAGGACCCCATTTGCATAATAAATAGCATCAAAAATCAAAAAATGTTTTTATATCAAACTAAAAAGTCTATGCACAGCAAAAGAAACACCAATGCTGTGAATAGACAATCTACTGAGTGAGAAAAACACTGTTATCTACAGATCAGATAGAGCAATAATGTCTAAAATATGTAAAAACTCAAAAAATTAGCCCCCCCCCCAAAGATCCAATCAAAAATGGGCCACTGAAATGAATAGATATTTCTCATTAGGAAAAAGTACAAATGGTCAGTGGTCAATAAATACCTGAAAAACTGTTCGACATACCTGAACATTAGAGAAATGCAAATTGAAATAATACTAAGATTCCATCTCACTCCAAAAAAATAGCTATTATCAAGAAATCAAATAATAAGCTCTGAGAGGTTGTGGGGGAAAATGAAGACTTCCATATTTTTTGTGGGAATGTAAAAACTGGTAAAACCACTTTGAGAAATGGTACGGCAATTCTCAAAAAACTGGAGATTCCATTCAATCCAGCTGTTCTACTTCTAGGTATCTTCCTGAAAGAACTTAAAGACATCATATTACAGCGATACAAGCATACCTATGTTTATAGTAGCACAATTCATAATAGCTAAATTTTGGAGGTGGTATTTATGTCTATCAATAGAAAAATATATGTATCAATAGAAAAATAATAAAGAAAATGTGTTATTTATACACAAAGGAGTACTACTCTGTCATAAAGTAGAATAAATTTGAGTCATTTGTAGGAAAATTGATGTCTTTTGAGTGAAATAAATCAGACACAAAATACAAATATGTGCTTTCTCATATATTAAAAACTCAAAATATAAATAAATTCAAGAGCAAAATAAAAGTTAGACAATAGGAAACAGAACTTTTACGACTGGCAAAGGGACCAAGAGATATGGCAGAAAGAAAGGAGAAGAATATAAAAAAAATTAAGATGTGTTATGTACATGCACTAACTCTTCACAAGAAACTTAATCATTATGTATTGCAGACAAATATTTCCAAAAAATGAACAATGGTTTCAACATTTATAAAGTGTTTCATAATTTCCAAAGAATTTTTACATAAATCACTCTTAGGGCAAAAATAAACTAAATATTGAATGGAGGAGAGAAAGCTAAAAAAATGCAGAGCTGTAAGTTTAAAAGTTTGACTTACATAAGGCAGAACAATTGTTCTTGGCATGCCACAAGAGCAATGCCATGAGAGAGGGTTGTTCAAGTGAGTTGTTGAAGTGCTCTGCAGAGGCACTGGAACCCAAATTAGAAAAATGATGTAGCATAATGGCTGGAAAAAACGACACCAAAAATGGGGCAGAGTACAAGGAAATCAGAGCATATGAAAAATAAGTAAAAGTATGAGACTAAAGTAGCTGTCTGGGGGTCACAGTGAATGGGGATCACAGCATAACTCAACATAGAAGTTGTCACAGCCTGTAATGTGATGGCGATGGTGACGCTGGCAGTGGTAGTGATGGTGGTGGTGGCATTGGCTACACAGGCTAAGCAGGGTTGCACTTATCTTGCCACTATGTTTTGAAAAATAATATATTCACCTTGTCATTTCACAAAATTGGCTTAGAGAGGGGTTTGCCATAATCTAATCATTACCATGTCCAAGATTCTAATCTAAATAGTTTTGCATTAAATTCTATGCACATAACCACCATCCTCCTGCATCTGGGGAAGAAATACTTTGAGGGTCTGTATATGCTCTGATGCAAGTGAGCAGTTAACAAAATTATTCTATAACAAATGAATGTACACGGGTAGAGCTCCATGGTTCCAGACCTTGTGGAGAAGCACAATTTTGATCTCTTTGGTGAACTAGGTTTGTGTAAGGAATAAGTTATTTAGGGGTAGCACCAGACAATTTTAAGTGTAAGTTTATTCTCAATTTCATCTTTAAATTTATTGTACCACCTTTCTTAAGTTTTCTGCTCCATATATCAAGTACTATGACTTTTCCTGATGTGTATCCTTTTTATCCCTTTGCATCAACCAGAATGGAAAGGGTACATATGATGGAGAAAAAAAACCTCATGGTTTTACCTGAGAAGAACTGAGGATATGCAGTGTTTTGATGACAATTTAAAAAATTGCCAACCCAAGGTTCCTAGGTAGTGAGGTGTGAATGAGAGTCTACACCCATAGTGAGCTGGCCTCATAACTAGTAATGCTAGACATCCTTACTGAAAGTCTGGTTAATTCAGTCTCTGATGTGAGTGTAATAATATCTTCTTTGAATTACTGCAGAATGTAAATTTGAGATGAGAATATGCATCTGGCTGGTTGATTAAACATGATGGCTATGTAATTTTTAATCAAATTTTGAATTGAAAGAGGCAATAATGAATGGAGATTTTTTTTGAAGTGGTGATGAATCATACCCAGATTATAAAATATCTCTGACCTCCTTTTTTTTCTCTTTGGCAAAATGAGGACACTGGTACCCAAGTGTTATCTCAAGAATTAAAAGAGTTATATATGCAAAGGATTTGACTCGAGGTATACAAGATGTGAAATGTACAAAGGCAGCTGTTTCTGCTTAGCACTGTCTACTGGAGAAGCTTTTTGGGGAATGGCTCTTTTGTCCCTTTCCCAATTTTCTTCTTGACATCCTCAATTATTTTTATATAAATCCTAATATTTCATTAGATTGTAGATCCATTGAGTGAGAAAGAACTTATAAGCCTTGGATGCCCAAGTCTAGGAAAATTATCATGTATAATCTATGACTTATTTCTGATGCACTCAATATTAAATATGGGTAATTAGTAGTATGTTAAAGAAGGGTTCTATGAAACTGTAATGCAGAAACACGAATACAAGTAACAATGCTACTAAGGTGAGAATTTTCTTGCTTTTGTATAAAGAACATCTATACTTAAGAGAAATTTCCCAGGATAATGCCATTGCTAAGCAATTATCAAAGCTAGGTTTTGTAACGTTTACATTTTTTTCACAATGTAATTATGAAACTATATTCTTTACATAACATTTTACAATTGAGATAATTATATTGGAGAAAATAATAAATTACATATTTTTGGAAAACAAAGAAAATAACAAGCCATATATTTTTCACTTTTTTTTTTTATCGGTACCAGGGATTGAACTCATGACCGTGTGCTTGCAGAGCAGGCGCTTATGCCACTGAGCTAAATCCCCAGCCCCTAGGCCATATATTTTTAGAACTCCTCGATTCTTTGTTTGCTGTCACAGGTTTAATTTTCTAGTACACTTTTATTTACTCTATCTTATTAACATTTTTGTTTTTGTTCTAGAAATGTTGTGTGGAATTAACATGTGCATAGAAGCAAACTATGTGAACTTTATCTTAAAATACATCTCTAAATTGTTTTTTTGCCCGCAAATAGTGTCCTGGGTCACTTGACTGCCTTAATTTGACCGTATACTGTTGATATTATGACTAGACAAGTCACTCCCAATAAAATACAGTAATCTGATGTTTTTATTGACTCGATTGTAGGTTTTATTACTGGTATTCCTCCTATATATAACAATTAAATGTAACGCAAAACAGATGAGGTTTTAGATATTGTACATTTTGAGCTATCATTTAATTGGAATTGGGGCATACAGAAATTGCTACAACTAATCAGTAGCAGAAACTACCACCAGATTAGCTGTTCTTAGGGATGGTGGGGAGGGAAAGTATGAACTACTATGTAAAAAATATTCCATTTTTACACAGTTATGGGTATTGCATCAGCACTAAAAATAGTAAAAGTAATCAAAATAAAAAACTAATATGACTTTGGCGAGAAAATTCTTCATAGATATTCTATACATCATGTGCCTATAGCAAAGAGCCCCTAGAATGCTAGAAAAACATGTTGCCTAAACCTCCTCTATAACATCAGGATTTCTTCAGCTGAGAGTTCCTCAGTAGTATTCTGTTTTATGATGGTAACAAATATGTGAGAACATTAACTTTTAAAGAGAAACGGTTTGAGTCACTATTTTAGAGGCTTTAGTGCATGAATATTTAGCTCCGTTGCTTTGAGTTGAAGAGATTGTATTATAGAGATATGTGTATATCTGTATAACAGCACAACTTGTAATAGTTAGATATTATAATGGCCTCTATATCCACCAACAGATGAAAAGATAATGTGGTATTTTAATACAAAGGAGTATTACTCTGCCCTTCAGTAGGCCCCACCTCTGATCTCCCAACATAGCCATACTGGGGATCACATCACCCGCACAGGGGCAAATGTGAGACATCAGAGATCCGAAGTGCAGCATCAGCTGTGAGAGGGCTCTAAGGGTGGTCATTATTTATCTGAGCTACTTCTTTATTGTCTGTTTCTCTCTTTTACCATTATGAAACAAATTATATTGTAATATATATTATAGTTTTATAATTCTACTACAGTTATTTTCTTATATTATTATGAATGATATATAGATACATATTATTAGCTGTTTACATTTCCTTATTTGCATATTATGTATTTAGGCTCATTTTCACATGTTATAAATTTGTTTTTTCTGATTTTTTCTCTTTGACAAATATACATTAATTAATACCTTTTTTCTTAACTTCTTTGCATTTCATATGATTTTTTAGTAAGATAAATATTTAGAAATGGGATCATTGGGTTAAAGGGAAGAAATGCATTTTATTTTTTCAGATTTGGGGATTGAACCTAGAGGCACTTTACCTCTGAGCTACCTCCTAGCCTTCTTCTTTTATATTTATTTTTGTTGTTGTTGTTTTGGTACCAGGGATAGAACTCACAACCTTGTGCTTGCCAAGCAGGTACTTACACCGCTAAGCTAAATCTCTGGGCTTCTTCTCTTATTTTGAGATACTGGTTTTCAAATTACTGAGCCTGGTTTTAAAATCACCAAATTACTGAGCCTGGTTTTAAAATCATCCTCCTGTTTAAGCCTTCCAAGTGGCTTGGAGTACAAATGTGCACCACCATGCCTAGGACCATGCCTATGTTTTGAAATTCTTATTTAATTATTCTTATTTGAAATTCTTAATTCTTATTTAATATTACCAAAATGCTTTCCAAAATGTTTGAAACAAATTTTGAGCTGAGTACCATGTCACAATATGATTTTATTAACTATTACCTTTTTTTACTTCTTTCCTTTCATTCATATTCATATCTACACTGGACTCTTCACACTTCCTTAAATCCATACAAGTATTTATATATATCTTCTCATCTCTATTAGAATGCTGTGGCATTCTCACCTAGTAGAGTTAAGCCTAAATATCACTTTCTCAAAGAGTTCTTCCTTGAATCAGAAAAGTAAATTTTTCCTAAGTTCATGTAGTTAATGAGAGGCAGTGCAGACCTTGGCATTTTGATCCCTGTATCTGTGTCCTTAAAGGTGATGTGTCATGCAGTTTATTCATGTTTGTAAATAAGTGAGAAAGTTTAGTAAAAGACTGGAGGGCATACACAAGGTAGCAAATATTTATTACCTATATGTATGGGAAAGAAAGAGGGAAGGGAAAGGCAGAAAAGAAATAAACTTGTAGCACAATCACAAAATATATTTAGCATGATATTTAAAATCCATAGAATTTTATATTTCACTCTATAATAAAAATATAAATATGCATCAGTAGAAAAGATAGATTCAAGGTGGGCACAAATAAAAATGATACATTGGAGGTGTTTTCCCTCAGAGATGTGTTACATTAAAATTTAGCATCCTCATTATAGTATTTCTCTTAAGTATTTCTCTATTTACCTATTCTCCAACCTAAAGATGTTAGGTGCTGTTTCAATGTGGAGGAAAAAATGCATCAGTCAGCTTGATCTTTTCAACTAATTAGGCTAATGACACATTTTAAATGTTTTCCTATCTTCATTTTGGAAAGTTACTTAACCCTGGATGTACAATGGATTTTCCCAACACAGAGAAATGGATAACCTTGATTTTTACACCTGCAATATTAGGCTAGCTGCTGGGTTGGCTTTAATCTCTTCATGGCACCACCCTCTAGTTTTGCAAACTGGGAGGGGAGAATGATCACAGTCCCCATACTAATAAGAAGTGGGCAGCACTTATCCAGAAAACGCTTCCTTCCTCCCCCACCAAGGCCATCACCAGCCTTTGAAATCCACACCTTGCTCTCAGCTCAAAATGCCCAGTAGGAGTATCTTACAAGTTCGGTGAATTAACTGCTGAGTTGATTGGAACAGGCTTACTAAAGTTGTCAAAGCTGAAAGTTTGCTTAACTGCGATGTGTCCTGCTGAGCATTTTATGAATATAGTTTTGCTGCATTAAAATTCACCTTGTTTCACTTCATGTTTTCCTCCTGGCAATAACTCATAAAGAAAGAGGAAGTCAAATCAAGCTACTAAGCTTTGAAATTAAAATGCTGACACACAGTTTAGCCTTCATATTGTCGAGTAAGTGTTTACAAGCTGGCTTAAAAAGACCAAATATATCCCAAGTAGTCCAGGGTCCACTTCCACAACTTCCAAGCTAATCCACACTAGTATGTTACCTTAAAATCTCCAGTGTTTCTGGGCTCACTATTTGGTCCCTTATACAAGATGAATATCTGAAAGTGAACAGTAGGAAGTGAAAATATAAAATTTGTCATGTATTGATGCAAAACAATCCAGTGAGAATTTGCTCTCAATAAACTTGATCCTTAAAACTAGACAGTACGTAAAGGCAGTTTTAATCAATATTTAATATGTATTTATTGAACATCTACTATGTATGTAGTGGGGATACAAAATTGCATAAAATGGATGCACCATAAGCAGTGTGGAGCTTATGTTCTAGCAGGGCAGATACATTATACACAAGAAAATGCAATAATTCCAGGAAGTTTCAAGAAAGATGTGGAAACATACAGGATAATAAAAATGAATATTAGGAGGATGAGACTTTTTGAGGAGGTAAAATACTTATCTGTGAAAATTTCATAGAGTGAAAATGAGTAATCCTTGGAAACTAGGTAAATTATTTTAGGTAGAGAGGACAAAATGCAAAGATTAAGAACAGAGAAAGAATCTAGAGGGTTTAAGGATTAAACAGAATGAGCTTTGGGGAGAGTGAGAAGTTGGACAGAGTGTTAAGGGTGGAAATAAAGTAAAAACATAGACATTAATTAAGTGTGTCAAGTTTGTTCTATCAGATTCCTTTTACTTTGTTCCTGAGAGAAACTTAACTTACTAGTGAAAAAATAAAGCTGCCCAGAATTTTCATTTCAAAACCTTGGTTTGTTTAACAGAGGTTAAAAAAAAAAAAAGTAAAGTGAAAATGAGTCTGTAAAAATTGTACATTCACAATTCCACAGCTACTTTAAGATGCATTGTTTCTGAACAGTTAGAAACTGTTAGGGAAACAGTTTATTTTCCTTCATGGTATATTTTACTATATCAATAATTACAATGTCTCACTTTCTTAATTCCATTCTAAGGCTCTAACTTAAAGCCAAGTCTTCTGTTATTCGTCAGATTTATAATACTAAAAGTACAGCCCCAGAAAAGTTACTCATCTACTCTGAGCTGCAGTTTTTGTACCTATAAAAGAAAGCTATAGTATTTGGAAGATTACTCTCAGACTGACATAAACTATGAAAGCACTGTGAAGATGATAATAAAGAGAAAGAACTGTTAATTATTAGCTTCTAAACTTTCACTCAAATTCAATGATGTTCTTCTAATTCTCATCCATTGCCTGATTAAACCTGGAATACATTCATACCTGATATAAAAAAAATGATACTAACGACCCATTATTAATGGGGAATAGTTGTGGTCACCGCACCACTCCGATCATCTCTGTTTGCCTTGTGACCATGGGCATACATTTTTTTGATAACTCTCAGAGATTCTCCAAGTGAAAAATTTCACTAGTGAAGAGGTTTTGCAGAATCGCATAAAGGTAACTCACAAGACTGCTTCGATTTTGGGGGGGGGGTACCAGAGATTGAACTCACAACCTCACGCTTGCCAGGCAGACACTTTTGTCCCTGAGCTAAATCTCCAGCCTGATTGTTTTGATATTGATATAAACAAAGATACTATGTTGTCACTTGTATGAAAGTATAGCATATGCAATCATATAAAGCATGTAATACTTGGTAATGATAACGAGCGACTTTGTTATTTTAAGGTGTATTTCTTCTAGTTCTTAAAAACTGATCTTCATTTTTTTTTTTTTGTATGAGGGATTAAGCTTACAACCCTTACCAGGCAAGCACTTAAGCACTTGAGCGGCTGAGCTAAATCCCTGACCCTAAAAACTAAACACTATAAATTAGTATGTTGTGTTAATCCTGGAAGCAGTTTCACATATTTCATGTTTACCTTGTCTCTTGGTTATTTCAAGAGTTCATACTGAGTGACTGATCTGAATTATCTGGGTTTGTTTATGTACATGTTATGATGCTTGCACAAGTACAGTCACCTGAGCACGTATTTCTCAGAATGTACCCTTGTTAAGCAATACCTAACTGCATCGTCAAAAAATGTCATTAATTTTGTTATTAAATTAATAAATCAACAATCATTTTTATTTTGTATTTATATTATAGTATTACTAAATATTACCAAATATTATGGTAAATATTGCCAAATAAATAAAAACCATTTTGAATCTTCATAATCTTCAAGAATTCAAAGGGCTCTTGAGAAGTATTCATATAGAAAAATTAACTGACCTGGGCAGTAACACTAACATAATCCTGGGCTCTTGTCTATCATCTTAGTAAATTCTAATCCTTAGTAAATTCTAATCTAATCATGTGTAGAAATTTCATTATTTGCTCCTGCCTTCTTTCCCCTTTTTCATCTGTTTTATTCAGGTGATGAGTGAGTATATATTGACCATGCTCCAGGATAAATAAAGCTTAATATACAAAAATAATACAGCTCTGCAGTTGATGAGCATAAAGTTTGGTGGAGTAGTCAGTCAGATAATTACAGTGAATTGTTAACATAAGAACATGAGGACATGCGAGATTTTGACTTATGCCTAGAAGATGAACAGAAACAGAGGGCAGTGCTGTAGTTGGAACATCACAAGACCTCAAGAAATTGTCCTGCTTCTTTTGGGCACTACGATCAATTCCTAATTTCAAACAGAAGTTTCCCCCTCCTTAGGCATCATGGTGATAAAGCACTTGCATTTGTCTTTAAGAAGGAATCTGCTGTGGAGGTGCCAGTCCCTCACCCTATGACTCCAGGATACACCTAGGCTTTTCACCTCAGGGCAGTGACTAAGCACAACTTAAGTGCCAAGGCCTGGCCATTTCTCCCAGTCTAGCTTTCCTATGGGCAGTCTTTGCATCAGAGTTTTCTACCGAGCTAAGATTGCCTGAGAGGTATACTTCTGAGTCTCTTTTTGTACAATTCTTTTCTTTCCTTCCTAGGTGTCAGACCTATATTGTTGTTTGAGGCTTTCTCTTGCTATTCTTGTTCCCTCTTCACTGTTTCTTACACAGGAAGTAGTCCCTAATAAATTGTTTGAATCTCAGTCTTACTAGGGATACAATAGAAATCAGACAATACCTTCATTATAGAATTGTGTGATAAGTTGGATGGTAAATGTTTATTATTTGGTAAATTGTGAAGTGCTAAATAAAAAATTTATTATGGTACTTGTTTTTACTACCAATACCAGAAGTGTACAAGTCACCAAAAAGCATTTTACCGAATTGATATATCAAGTTCTTTTTCCATCTTGAAGAGCCTTTTTTTTTTTTGAAAATGCATTGCTGTAAAGTGGCTCTCATATTTACTCACAAGGCAGAGAACATGGAAATCATGATATTCTTTGCCATATAACAGAAAGTATAGATTGATGTATACCATTGTGTTATATATTCATTCAAAAACAAATGTTTTGGCACTTGTTGTGTGCCAGGAAGTAAGATAAATAAGATAACAATGAACAAAATTTAGAACCTATTGGTCTAATGAGTGTGGAGTTTTCTAGCAGAAATATACCCAGTGATAAATGTAAGCTAATCTCTAGTGAAATCATTATCAGCTCACTTATTCATCTCAAAAACAAATGAAGTAGTTGCAGAAAATGAAGTTATGCACACTTTAAAGACCAAACCAAAACAAAAATAAATAACCAAGGCATTCAAAGAATTAAAATAACTTTCCCAAGATTAAATAGCTGGTGTCAGACCAGACTTCAAACTTTAGTCTTGAAAGAGTTTTGCCCTAGGTTAAGCTATGGTGGGAGGCAGGACCAAACAGCTAAGAGGCGGGACCAAACTGTGTTTACCTTGAGGTCACTTCCTCTTCCCTTGTGACCACTTCCTTTCCCAGCGGCGCGAAAAGGAGTCCCAATCAGTAACTTGTGCATTATCAGTCCCTGCCCTAAGCGCCACCCCTGGTTGGAGGTTATATGTGTACCCTATGCCACACGTGCTGGTCAGAGAATGCCAGGCTGTCTATAGTCATGGACTTCTCTCCACGTCCTTAGAATAAAGGCTATATTTATTTTATATCTTCTTTTTTATTGTGCCAAAAACCTAACAAGTCTGAGTTTCAATAATCCTTAAAACAGTGATTATCGAACTTCATTTTGTATCCTCTAGAAGAAAATTATTAAAACACAGATTGCTGGGATCTATTTTTGATATTTTCTGCTAAGCAAAGCTGCCTCTGTAAATGAACTCATAATTAAGTGAGTCTAGCAACATACTCTGCTTTAGATATAAATTTACATTTACTTCATATCATTTAATATGTACTGAATTTTGGGAAATGAAACTTGCAGATACATGATTCAGGTTTGTTCTTGAATCACACTAAGTGAAAATATGATAGCAAATGATGATTCAACTCTAGATCTTCACTTTCCAGTATTAAAATTACTTCATTAGAACAAAGTTTCCAAGATTCCTTTCCACTTATTTATTGCATAAAGGCTGTGTCAAACTTCCTTCACAATTGTGTGTGACTTTTCTTACACCCAAAGGAATTTCCAGATTGACTGGCTGTACAATGTTTATGATTTTTTGAAGTGACACATTTTGCCAGAGATTTAGGAAGCCAACGTTACTCTTCAGTATATCCATAAAACTAAAAAGTTTCATAAAACAGAGCAGTAACAGGTGGATCTCCCATCCTGACCCTTGCAGTTTAGTCTCACATTAAAGTGTATTTTCACCTTTAAGCTTTCAAAGGCGACTGCTTTTGCATTTTTTTTTTTTTTGAAATCAGCTTTCCACATTCAACATTTAACATTGCAAGACATTTCCTGAGTGCTTTTAAACCAGAATCTAGGCGATCAAAGGGAATGATTTGGATTTCCCCTTTTTGAATGCTGATAATCTGATAGTGTTGCAGGCAGCTGAGTTAGTCAGAAATGTTGTAGGCAGTGAGACAGGGCTAGGTCCTCAATGGAACCAATGCAGACACCTGGCAACAGACACCTCCTGCTGTGGGCCAAGCCTCAAGACAAAGGATCAAATAAATGTACCTACATCCTGGGGATTGATATTCTAATTAGTTCCCTCTCACCCTGGAGCCACTATCCCTTCCTTGTAGGGGAAAGTTCACAGCTCTAAGTATACCAGCTTGCTATGTGACTTGCTTTCCCACTTGTCCCTAATGTAATCAATTTTACCTGAACTATTGATCTTATTGGCTAACTAGAGTTATGTCCCACCTTATGCCCATCTGCCTTGTGAGTTCCCAGTCTTCCCCCACCTTGAACCCCATGGTTTTAACTCTATAAAAGCCCCTGGAAAAGACAGAGTCCTTGGCAACTTGCTCGGGGTCCCCTTCTGTCTCTCTTCAGACATAAGCTTTCTTTCTCTCAATAAATATATTCTACTCTCCACCTCCATTGTTCCTAAAATTCATTCTTCAATTTTAGAGAACACGAACTCATGGACATTAGTAGGTCGGGAGTTTCATTCCCCTATATCAATAGTAAAGGTGGACATGTAAATATCAAGTCTGGCTGTTTCCCCATAGTGTCCACAATCCACAAGGCTTGACATCTACTTGGTTCAGTGAGGGAGAGAAACCTAGCTGGGACAGCCAGGAAAGTCAGAGAAATTCTCACACAAAAGGTGATACTTAAATTGAGCAAGAAGTCACCTGGAAACAGTGCTACCAAATAATTGTTGACCTTCGGACAGGCACCATGGCGCCATTCAAATGTCCAGTCTTCTCCATCTGCAACTTCTCTCCTTCTGAACAAGCTACTTCCTCTTCTAATCTGTAACATAGAAGGGTTTGAGCAAGATAATCCCTGAGACCTTGTTTTCCCCTTCTCCTGTAACTAACTCCTGTCAAGTTAATGGGGAGGGCACTAAAACTGACTTCTGTTGGCAAAAAGGTAATCATTCACAGGAAACCGAGCCCCCTCCCCCCCGAAAAAGTAGTGACAGTTGAAAAAAGGAAAGGAAGTGAGGGCTTGAGATTAGCAAATAATGCTTTGTGTGAGGGGGTGCACTAATGAGGCAACTGGAATTTAGAACAGAAGAAAAGCAAACAAGAGAACTCCAATTAGTAGTAGATCTCTCCCTCTCTCGGCCTTTTTCTCACCTCTGGTCCCCTCCGCCACCAGATCCTGTTTTAGATACCCTGGCTGTGCAAAATTTTGGAAATCCCTTTGCAACAGTGTCCACGCCACCCTTCAGGGTTGGGGTGCAGCAGCCGCCCCAGGAGCAGCGCGCGCTCCCGGCCGCACCTGAGGGCGGGGCCGCCCCGCGCGCGTCTCCGACCCCGGCCGCGGCCCCGCCCCCGGGCCCGGTTTCCGGGCTTGGCTATTTCAGGGCTGCGGCACCGGCCCGGCTCCCAGACCGCGCGGCGCTTGGGCTCCTTCCACGCTCCCGCTCCTCCCCGGCGCTGCAGCATGGGGCCCCGGCCGCGCTCGCTGCTCGCCGCACTCGCGCTGCTCCTGGCCGGACTGGGCGGCGCGCGCGGCGATACACCTGCCAACTGCACCTACCCCGACCTGCTGGGCACCTGGGCCTTCCAGGTGGGCCCGGGCGGCGCCCGGAGTGACACCAACTGCTCGGCCATGGGTAAGCGCCCGCCGGCGCCCGCTCGCTCTGCATCCTCGCCTGCGTCCCGGTCCCGCTTCTGCCCCGACCTCCGGCCCTGGCCCACGCGTGTGGGCCGGGAAGCCGTGGCCGCATTCCCGGTGCCTTCTGTGTCTACCCGGGCCGAGCCGCGGAGTGAAACTTGAGCTGCTGACAACTTGGAACTTCACAGTCGTCACGATCTCCGGCCCTCGACTCTTTTTTATTTTTTGTTTCAGAACTTTTATCCCCTCGTTTTTTTTGTTTTTGTTTTTTTTCACCTCCTCAGTTGCCTTGGTTTAGGAGAGAGTTGAGTACTGCAAACTTTTTTGATTCCCTGGTCCAGTCTGGAAGGTTTTTCTAAATTCTATCCATGAAGAATGAATGAGCTCAAAGACTGGGACACAGCAAGTTTTTTGTTTTTGCTTGTTTGTTTTAATCCCTGTGTGACTTGATAGGAAAGGACTCTTAAACCCAGAGATTTCGATTTGCAAGTGTGATGATTTGCTTCTAGGTCTAGAAATTTTCTCTTACCACTATGCTGGATTTCATGTATTGCAAGGGTATAGAAAAAGTTTTGTTTCTCTCTCTCCTTTTTTTTCTTTTTAAAATGTTTATCCAGTAATCACACTTAGGAGTCCAGTGAGCCAAGCGCAAGCATGGCTTATGGGAGGCTGTCAGATATCCAGCAGTGAAGAGATAGGCAGACACTCAGCGGCTCCATGGCCCCTGGAACAAAGAAGCTAGTTAAAGAGGGTGAGAAAAACAGCCAGGGGTCAGGAGACTTTGGATCTGCCCAGAACCTTGCTGCCTGTGAGCTGCACAGAAAGAGAGTGAAGCTCTGAACTATAATTTTTCTCATCAACAGAGCAGTTGTCAAGTAACCTGGTTTTTAAAAAAGAACTATTTAACTTCAGATGACTGTGCCTCTCTTCTTAATCTCGAACATTGCGTACCATTTTCTCATTGTGAACTGAGCAGAGATGGGCGGAGGAAATTCAGGATTTCCACTGCCCTGTTATGTGTAATCTCCATTCAAAATACTAATCCGAAAGAAGGAAAGACTATCTAAAGGGCGGAGGACACTAGCAGTACAAATCTAAAACCCGTGCAGGCACCCTTGCCCGCAAACCTATCTTTGACCTTAAGGTAGTAATGAAAGACACCCACAGATCTAAGCCCTCATTTGAAAGTGAAACATGTAATTCCTGTCAGCACACACGGGCTTTACGGTTAGAAACTTCAAGTTTGATGAAGTGTTCATATTCTGAGCTTCTCATGTCTAGAGCTGTGGAAAAGAAAGATACCCCATTTCTTCTCTGAATTACCATTTTCTGTCTTCTGGGCTTTACACTTTGTCCTATGAGTTCACACGTGGCTGGTCTTTTTATCTATTTGTCAGACCTTTTAGTTTTCACTTTTTGACCATCACTTTGTCTTCTATTTCTGCCTAGAGGAGCATCACTCATTGCTTATTTCTAGAGTGAAATTTTTTTTTTCTAGACTGCATGCCGTTTCTCAGGATGTACAGAGGCAATAAGACTGATTTCATAAACCAAACTGAGGGCCCAGACTGGAGTTGCATAAAGAAAAGCTGCTTAGTCAAATACTGGAAATTGTCAGAGTTTTCACCACCTCCACTGTGTTTCAATAACTGTCCTTTTGATTTATACATTTTTTCTTCTTTAGGTCCACCAGAAAAAAAAGTAGTGGTGCACCTTAAGAAGATGGATACAGCTTATGATGACTTTGGCAATTCTGGGTATTTCACCATTATTTATAACCAGGGCTTTGAGATTGTGTTGAATGACTACAAGTGGTTTGCCTTCTTTAAGGTTAGTTTAAATTTCCATTAATTTGATCTAATGTCTGAAATCTCTTCTAGTAGGAGCCCTTAGAATTTTAATTTTAGATCAAGAGGGTTATCCAAATTGATACCGCTTTTTCCAAGAGAAGTTCATGTAATGTTTTCACTTTATTTAAAATTATGATCTCAGATTTAAAAAAGAAACTGGTTCTTTGTTTGAATATGTCCAATCCACTGTATTTACATTTTGTAACTATGACTTAACTTTCTTTATTTCTACACTTTTATTTCTAAGTGTTGCCTTACTCACTTGACCTTCTAGTGAGTTTGTAAGAAACATAAAGAGGTTATAAATTTTGTATTAACTTTCAGGGCTAAATAACCAAAATACAAAGCATAGGAGTTACCTACTCATTGGGATGATTAAAGTAAAAACTAGCCCAGATGGTTTAGCATGTGTTTTACCTTCCTTCACTAGGGCAGACTGTTGTCCATTTTTCTATTCAGACACACTGCTTTAAGTTGCAGACATGTTGAGGCCTAAAAGAATTTAGCACAAAGTGCAATCTTTTCCATATGTTCTTCTGAAAGAGTTGGAACTTTTCCTGTAAGCTAAGTATTAAATGGTTCATGTACATTGAATTTACAAATCTGAAACTAGCTTTTCTCATTATATACTCAGAGTATAAATACACTTTTTATGGGGCAAAGTTTACAGACTTTGGAGCATCTGATAAGAGTTGGCTATTTATAATTACTTGTGGGAAAGTAGAGAATGACCCTGATAGGATCACAAAAGACAGAACAGCAGTAGATACCTTACATCTTGATCTGGTGGGGTACCTAAGGAGCCTGAGGCAGGAGGATCACAAGTTCAAGACTAGGCTGGGCAGAGTACTGAGACCCTGCCTCAGAATAAAAAGGCTGGACACGAAGCTCATTGTTCCTGGGTTTACTGTCTTACCATGGGGGAAAAAGGCTGAATTTTTGTGATATACCCTACCCGCTGCATAATTTATGGTCTTTGTCATCATCATCTTATTCTTCCTCTTTCTCTTCCTCTGTATCTTCTTTTTGGACACACAATAGGTACTGAGTTAACGTTATTCAAAAAATAAAAATACATGACATAGAAAGCAGTTCAGAAATAAGGTGAATAAATTACTAAGTGGGAGAAACCTACTAGTAGTATGTAAATAGATTCATAAGTAATTTATCCTTTTGCCTTAGAAGACCTTCTTATTTTTCAGTACAGAAGAATTGGAGAAACTGGTGCAGAAACTTCTAAAGTCACCATTTAATTACCAGAGATATAATAATTAGAAGTAGACAAGGGCAGTTTCCTTCAATATTTTGTCATCAGGGACATGGAATATCTGCTGGCCGAGTGAAGAATTGGAGCTCTTCTTTGCATTTCTTTTCATAGCAGTATAGGAAGATTTGGTACAGTATTTTGCCATAGCTTTGCAGCATAAGTCACATTAGGTCAAAAGGAAGCTGATTTTTAAAGCCAAACGAAGTTGAAAGTATTCTCACTCATAAATGGGAAAGAGAGAACAGATATGCAAATAAGCAGTCAGTGATTTGGCAGGTTGGAACCTTGTTTAAACGAGCTTCTGGGTGACATGGGACTAATTTTATGCTTTACTAGGAATAGCAGTAGGAAGAGCATTCCTCCTCAACTGTTACGTATTTTGTTATATATTTTATAACGTTACCGTTCAACAGAACCACCATTATCATTTTTTCTTGCAGAAAAAAATCAAGGATTCTGGTTAGCATTTTGGCCTTGTAAAAAAGATTATCATTTTAATAAACAGAAGAGATAGAGCATAATTGTTTTTAACATAGCTCTTAGCATGAGCAATAATTTCAGATAAACATTTTTCAAAATAATAAAATATATTATTTTATCAAATGCAACCACTGCAAAATGATGAGAAGAAAGTTTTAAAAATTTAAGAAAATTATAAGATCAAGTCCACTTTAAGAAAGTCAAGCACTTTTTGAGACATTTGTTAACCTCAAACTTGTATTTCCTGTTATGTGCTGAGAAACCATATTGGAGTGCATGTCAGCCTCAAGAAAAACAAGTCTTTTTAATGAGTAATGCATAGGAAAATTTTTCCTACAGACTTGCTATTTTTATTTTTTTAAATAAGGAATTATCAAAAGTTAAATTGTATTTGCTATTTAATTTCCACGTGTCTCATGCAAACAGGATCTGCTCAACCCAAGCCATTACAAAAATACCTGAAAGTTGTAGAGTGTACACCAGTCATCATTACCCTACATATTGTTACTCCACAGACAAATGGAATTTCTAGATCTCTCCATTGACTCATCTCAGATCATACCACTTCCTGCCTGTACCTTCTTCAGATGTGCATGGGTCAGACTGTTTTTGCGTGGCGTGCCACCCAGAGTCTGTGGCATAGGTGGTTCTTGCAGATTCTTGTGCTCTACCTTCTCTTCCCCTTGAGTAACCTGCAACCCAGCAAGCAGATACTGCTTCCTTATTAGTGCCTATGTTCTAACTTGGAATCCATTATGATACTTTCCTGTTCCTAAGGACTTGATTTACTTAATTCTCTTTATTTAGGCCTCATCTAAAAGATGAGCATTTTTCATGATTTGAGATTCCTAAATCTTTTCTATTTGGTTTCAATTGCTTGAAAAATTAGTACTGAAATGGAGATAATTTATAATTTTTTTTGCGTGTGATTTCTAGCAAGATAGAGCTTAGAAGGAAATAAATTTTGACACATGTTTTTGCATAGTTGGATTCAGGCAGGCAGCACCGGATATGTATTTTTAAAAGCTTTTTTCTATTCAACCCCTCTAGGCATTCTGTTATCTGAGCACTTTATACTGATTACAAACAGATGCATTTGCACCCATCTAGGCAGGTTCCAAAGCATTTGGAACAACCTGATATAAAACTTTAGGGGTGATTAGAACTATGACTACATGGAAACTTCTTAGAGGCTTTCTTGTAAAAGACTGCAGCCAAACAGGCCAGTTTCTAAGGCTGCCAGTTTCTAAGACTATCAGATTTTAATAGCATTTACCATTCAGTTATATTTAGCACTGTGGCAAATTTGTACCTCTTTAAAAATCTGTGTATTAAAAGCAAACCATGTCCCATACAAAAGCACAGAGCAACAAAATCAAGCAGAATATAAACATAATGATGCCTGATGTCATGTGATAAGTGGCTAAGTGATTTTTCCCCTTATGCTTTTATGCACTTGGTTCATTATTTTTTAATGATAGGCATGTGTAAAGCTAGTCTGTACAGTGTCTCAAATTCCCTACCAAATTGCCCAGAGGAAGGAAGTCATGTGACACAAACTAAACTCTGAAGAATGCCTTCTAGTTGAATAGATCATTTAACCTTTTACTGTTTTCTGATTTCACTTTTTCTGAGGCAGTGAAAAACAAAACAAAACAAAACAAAACACTGAGTGGAACACAAAGCAGTAGAGGAGGAACTGGCTTTTATCTTGAAGATTAAGGTACTGAAAGACTGGAAAAAAAATACATGGAAAGGAAACTAGATTTGTTACAGCTGAAAATTTATTAGATGATAAATGAGATGCATCAAAATGATTTCTAATTGAAATCTCCTTTCATGCCCTTCAATATTAATACAATTATAAACTAAAGAATAACACTACCATAGGTGTTTCTAAAGCAGGCTGCTCCTTAGAACCAACAATTTGAGAAACGTCTATCAGAGGACTTAACTGCCTGTTTTGTATGTTAGTTGTTTGTCAGTTTTCAGCTTGTAACAACTACCAGAAATGTCAATAGTTTCCAAAATGCAGAATTCACGGGCTGGGGATTTAGCTCAGTGGCTTAAGCGCCTGTCTGGCAAGCGTGAGGTTGTGAGTTCGATCCCCGGTACCAAAAAAAAAAAAAAAAAAAAATGCAGAATTCAGCACTTGTGTCCCCATTTTTTACTGTGCCTTTTGTAGTCACAGAATTATTTTTGAGGTAAGTGTACAAGATTGAGTATATCAGGCTCAGAATTTTATCCTTTCTATTAGTGTTTCAATGAGAGAAAGTATCAGAGAAACTGGCATTTAATTCATGCCAATTTTGGGGGGGGTTGATGTTTCATTTCAATATGACTCAGTTTACCAATGTAAACTCTCCATAGGATGTCACTGATTTTATCAGTCACTTGTTCATGCAGCTGGGATCTGTGGGGATATATGATTTACCACACCTGAGGAACAAACTGGGTGAGCTCCACTGAAATATTTTTAGCTTCCTTATTAAAATCCAGCTTCTCCCTTTCCCTCTTGGCTTATGCACATCAATGTCTATTCATCAGAAAGAAGGTGACTGCAGAGGTTATTGTGTTCTTACGGACTTTTTGCCTAAGCCTGCTTCTCTGCTCCTTCTGACATGCCTGCATTATTTATCTTGTTTTCAATTTCATGTTGTTTGTACACATCAGATCCAAAGAATAGTATTTGTAATCTGAGTAGACATGAACTCAAAAAGGTGAAGTCCCTCTTAAGAAAAGGTTGGCTCAAGTTCAACTCACTTTCTCCAAGTAACCATGCTGCCTCATGCTGCCTGTTCTCTTCACAGTCCCTGGAGGAAGGGCAATGTGAGGCCACTGGTGCTTTGGGTGAGATGAGACTTTCAATAGAGACAAGGCTGTTCTAGAGAGGTTGAGATGTCTCCTTCCTCCCTTGGAAACATCACTCATCTTTTTAAAACTGGCTTCTCTTAAGAACATACATTATTGACTGGAAAGATAAGGATCATTTTCATAATATAAGTATTTAAATCACAGCTCACATTGGCCACATAAATACAGATATCTAAGAGTTTAAATGAAATAATGGATGGTTAGAGAATAAAGCTGATAGGGAGTTACCCTTCCTCATGTTTTAAAATCATTTTTCCCCTTTTTCCTTCCTCTTTTTCTTGAATCTTAAGTACTAAAACAGAGACTAAAAAGGGAGCTGGGAGCAGATGTGGAAAGAAAACACTATAGGCTTATCTAATGTCAATGTTTTACAAACTTTATAAGGAATCAGCAGCGGCCCACATTTCTGACAAGTAAAAATTCTTCATCAGTTGTGTTAAATTCTGTTGTCAAGCTTTAAAGATTGTTGCTGGCAGCTACTAATAACAGATCAAAGTGAACACAGGGCACGAAACTGATAAGCTGGTTTCAATACTGTAAGTACAGCATGTGTTCATTTCCTTTATTTTGAGAATTTTCATGTATTGCATGGTAGTAGTTTAAGAGGAAGATAAAATAGGATACATCCCCAAAACAGATTGATGATTTTTTTATATAAAATATAAAGTGCCCTCAGCAAACAGTTTATGAAATTCTGTCTCTTCCTCCCACTTAGGAGACATTGCCCCACCAATAGAAAAGATAAGGCGTGGTATTATTCGGTAAATGACTAAATAACCTAGTACCTAGACATAGGAATCCAACCAAGAACACTAAGACTACATTTAGAATTTGTAAGTGATACATGTTCCCTACTTAACATGTTAGTCTGCTTCTTAACTAGACCTCCAAGTTGTGTTAGTTTTCAGAGTGTTAGTTCTTTTTAGATGCATGTGCTTGTTAAGCATGGTGACTGCATGCGCCAAACCTGTTGCTTAAGCATTGAGCTGGAGAATGGCAGCTTTCTGTGAATGTCTTAATGAGTATTTAAAACATACCAGATTCTCAAATATCAGTGCTAGTATTTTTTTTACTTAACAGAAATTAATATAATAAAGTTTTATAGAGACAGTGTGATCTTGTTGGCTTGTAACTCTAGCTTTTGTTGTCTTGTAGTTATTAAGTAGAGCACCAGTTGAGGGGCGCTTTTAAAACCACAGGCAAGAACACACTTGGGGCCTAAAAGACATTGCAGCATGCAGCAGTGGATCTACCTCTAGCAGCTAGCAAGGCCTGTGCAGCTGCAGCCCTTTTGGAGTCTTTGTTTGCATGTAAAATACAGACGAGTCCTGGTGACCTACCTCCAAGGCAGCTGCCCTCCGAACATTTCCTTGGAAAGTACTAACGACCATTATGGAATGTGAACAACCAGAAACTGCACAGGAAAAAGGAAAAATGTATGGAAGAAGTCTCAGGTGGCTTCACCGTTCAGCTTTTAATAAAAGGAGCAACATGCAACATGTTAAGTGTTGTTGTTGTTGACTTGTTTGAATATTCTTCTATTGAGATGATTTTTTGCAGCCTCATCAAGATTTGAATTTTACGTTCTCTTTGATTGTTCACAGTGCAGATGTTATAGTTAAATCCTTCTTCCTGAGTGCTTTCTTTTTGTACCTTGAGAAATCAACCCAAATGTAATATAAGGAAAAAATAAGGTTTTGGGGATTTCATGAGATGCACACCTGTAAGTTAGTAGAGGGAAGATGACCCTGTGGTAGACATGTGTACAGGAAGACAAAAAGAGGCCTTCTCAGATGAGGGAGGCTGCTAACGATCCTTCTTCCAACCTGTACACCTGTAGCCAGTAGACCTATATAGATGATAGGCCCCTGACTAGAAAGATGGTAAGGTTAATACCTCTCACCTCGCCCCACTGCTTTTTTGGATTTGGTGACCACCTTGTGCTAAAAATGTAGCATACTATAGATTTAAAAGATTATAAAGTAGATACTAGTACTTCCATTGCACAGATAAAGAAAATTAGTCTCATAGTACCTAAGCTTGTACAGCTTCTAACCATATGCTCAAGCTAGCCTTTCAAGCACAAGGACTTCCCCGGGGTAAAAACTAAAAGAAAAGCCATTTTTTCAAAAGATGTAAATGGTATTTAGACACACCGAGGTAGAGGTAGATTTTTTTTTTTTTGATGAATTGCAATATATAAGCATCATGAATGTTTGCTTAATGGGATAGAATATGTACTGCTATGGGCTGGGGATTTAGCTCAGCGGCATAAGTGCCTGCCTTGCAAACATGTGGTTGTGAGTTCCATCCGCGTTACCGATTAAAAAAAAAGAAAAAAAAATCTGTACTGCTTTGACTCTTGTTAATGTGTTAGAGGAGTTATTTTTAAAGTTTTAAAAGTTTCTTTGCCAATTAGGCCGCTCACATTCTTGACCGGAATTTGTTCAGGACAAAAAGTTATTTTCTCTTTGCCTTTATAATGTCAAAATTAGACAGTTAAACTTCAAAGTAAATACACATTAAATCTCTTGCCAAATTAACTTGTCTTAATTATACCATTGTTCACATTGATTGCTATCATTTTTAGCTCTTTCCTCTTCCCAAGAATAGACTCATTTCCTTTTAACTTGGTTTAGAGCTGATTCAGTAGACCTAAAATGTGAGATATACCTCATCCATATTGTCTAGAAGGATTTTTTTCCTGCATGTCTGCTGGAATAGAGGAACTTTTGTCTACATAGTAGTTTGTCAGCAATGATAACAATTGTCTACTATGTGAGAAGGCCTGGTCTGACATTTTAGATACTTGGGAGATACCTACCAAATACTTTTTTCCATCTTACCTCAATCTGATAAATTCTTCATCACTCAAAAGTTTGAGTGATGAAGGTCCATTAGTGGAGAAAACTCCATTACCTTGGTTCTCATGACACTTTGCAGTACCATTAGTTTTATACTTGTAATAATGGAGTGATTTGATAGCATATGTTCATCTTCTTCCAGGCATAAATTTTGTATTTCATCCTCTATGCTTTCAGCACTTAATGCCCACAGAACTAGCTAGGTTCTTGGAAGAAAAATGACTTTTTTATATTTCAAAAATAACACTAGAAAATTTACAAAGAATTTTATTGGGTTTTAGAAACATCACAGTGGTACTACGTTTATTTTAGTTATCTGTTCTAAGACATAAGATTTTAGAGCTCTTAAAGTGTTGTATTTTTTTATTTTTTTTAAATTTATTAGTATATGTTTTCAATACATAATGAGTACATAATGATCATAAAGAGTTGGTAGATTTCAAGCTACTTTTCAAGCTGTAAATACTTTCAAAACAAGTTATACATATATGTATTTATACTATATATATATATATATATATATCACATATATTCATGTGGGAATGCATCTAATACGGAGTTTTAAAGTATTACCAAAGATTTTTTGTTTATTATGAATGATTTTGTATCTGTTTCAATTCCAGAAACAATTGGAATTGCACATGTATGTTAGAAGGCCTCGCAACGCGATAGTGCTTAGCATTTACTTTTATAATGGCCTATTTGTCTCTCCCTTTGGTTGTTAAATTCCAGGCAGGAACCAACCTTGTATTACTATTTTTATTCCCTACATATAATGCAACATGTGACAAATAATTTGAATATATAGCCTTTTAATAAATATTTTTAAAAGAAAGAAAATTGAACAATACATAATTATTGTGATTTTTTTTTATTGGTGTTTCCAAAAGCATTATTTCTGTTTCCTTAGAAGCTATGGTGGATGCTCAGGACCTCTTTGTTGAATGACTCAATGGAAAAGAGATCAGATTTTTAAATTTTATTCTGTTTACTATCAAGGCTATGATTTTTTTCTTTTATGATAGGGTTCTAAGTTATAAAAGTAAAGTTTTAACTTTCAACACTACTAAAAGCTGTCAAGGGGAATAGTTTTGCATTGATTCCCTGAAGTCTGGATAACAACTGATTTGATCTATTCTGGAATGCTGCAGATTAGGCTACACCTCTGTTAAATATAGCGAGAGCAAGAGCTAATGGATGCATTAAATGAACTTTCAAATTTCTTTCAACATTACAGTTAGAAGTTTAGGGCAAGTAAATGAGGAATGAGCCCAAATATTTTGACTGTTTTGCTGAGCGGAAATGGTGGTTTTCTTAGCTAATTCTAGAATGTGTATTTTGTTTAAAATGAAATGTCTTCAGCACTGGGAATAATCAGACTCAAGATCTTTCATTCTCACATCTTAGCTGCCAGATTTTTCTGTAAAATGCTATATATTCTTTGGTTGCAGACACTGTAACAATTTTCTGGCAGTTTTTCAACTCATTAAAATTCATCTTTTTAAATGAACCATTCAGTCTTGTTAATAAGCAGAAAATGAGATAATTCTTGGAACTGTCTTAAGGAAGTTGGCTTGTTTCCGAGGAAAGACAAGGTACTCTTGGGAAAGGTAGCAAGTTGGTAAAACTTGCCTTGTTCTTTCTTATTACTCAGGCTTTTACTCAAGCTGTAAACTTGCAAAAAGTTAAAGTGCTTAATTCACATATATGTGGATATTTATAATAAACAGAAGGCAAAAAATTAAGTAAAAGATTATTTCAATATTGATCTCCACATGTTTTATGATTAAATTATTAATTTTATGCAGTGTACTATTTTCTGAAGTAGCAAATCATCTTGATGGTTTAGGCTTAGATGCTAAATTTTCATATATTCCCCAGTATGTAGAGACACTTAAAAGTTGCACACATAAATCAGTACACTAATGTTCTGGCTCCAACACGTATGAAATACTCTGGCTCCAATACGTATGAAATACTAAGTGCTTAAATAAACAGTGTCTATACTAATGTCACAAATTGTCATATATTTCAAAGAGATATCCTTTGAAAAGCTATGCAACATATGCTTCAGTATCGTGATTTGATTGCAAAAAAAGAAATGTTGGAACCTCTGTTATCAATAAATAGTTTCCATGACTAAAGTTTCAATATTTGGACATAATTTTCTAATGTGTTTTAAAATCTTTTAAAACAATTTCAGTAGATTTTGACATAATGTTATTAGAAGTATGGAAGTGTCACAGCTTTAGAAAACTTTAGATGAATTGCTAATTAATATTAGGAATGATAATTTAGTGATAAATTTTAACTGCAATATTTGCTTGATGGATGAATGTGATTAAAAATTGACTATCACAGTGATAGAACCATTCAAAATATCTGTTTTCAAAAAAGAAAAGAAATTTAAAAACCAACCATCTGTTTTCAAAAATTCATCTTTTAACATGGTTAAGAAAACTTAGAATAGGGGTAAGTGCACCCTTTGCCATTTTCATATGTGTGCATCAGTATTTGTAGATTCTGGTTTCTTTATGCTTTTATTTTATGAGAATTAGCTTGATTAAATCAGCTAACATGTTTTAGTTAGAGAAAGTGTGGGCATGCAAAAGGGAATGTGTGCTTTGTCTTAACTATTTCATAAGCACTTAACTATCACACTGTACAAGCCAGGTGTGTATCTGATTGTGGAACTACCGAAGGCATGAACATTGCTTTAAATATTAAACAGTAGTGAAAACTGGTGAACAAAATGATTTGTATGTTGCAAGCATAAACAAAAATTACATTACTCAATGCTCAAATGATCTTTTCATCTCATCTTGGAAACCAGTGTGACAGGTAGAACCCAGTGTCAACTGGTGAATTAACAGTTCAGAATATATGTTATTTGAAGGCACATATAAAGTCTTAGCTTTGTATTCATCATAGCAACAGACAGTAATGTTTACATTGTTGCTTGCTCAGTGTTTTGTAACATTTCAAGCTTGTCAAATTTCAAGATCACCTTTATTCTTTAAAGTGGTCCGGTTAAATAGTATCAGTTATGGTTATTATTCCTATATCAGAGTGAAAAATCAAGTCTTCCTACAGACTACCGAAATAAGTGACAAAACTGGCTTTTAGAGTAGAGGGTCATTTTTTCTGAACTGTACTTGCCTTGTAGCCAATGTTTTATGAAAAATAAGTATTTCAATATTTTAGAATTATATTATTAGCCAGAGATATAGCACAGTAAAACTGAAGTGATTTTCTTTTTTCTTTCTTTCCTTTTTTTTTAAAATCAGACTCCTGACTGTCAAAAATCCACAGAGTAAGAGTTCTAGATTGAGTAACTTAAGTTCTGAAGTTTCCTATGCTGTTGTTTTTCAATTAGTTAATATTTCTAGGTAATTCTAACTAGACTGTTGAAAAAGTTAGTGAGAAATTTAAGAAAGGGGATTTTTAGAGTGGCAACTTAATGGTAATTTTGAAGAAGTAAATGAATAGTTAGTGAATCATGGTAGTTTTGTGACTTTAAGAACTAGGATTTGGAAGTTCTTCAAATTTTAAGAAATTACCTCTTTCTGTAGAAATTGGCATAAATGAATGCAAACTTAAATCAGCTCATCTGTTCAAAGCAGTCTTTAGAGATCAATGTTTATATAAATGAAAGTTCTTTGGGAAAAAAAATGTTTGTATTTACAATTGAATAACATGACCAAAAGCTTCAACTTCTTAATTAATACTAATGTTAAAAATCACTCCAGATCTTACAATAGTAGGAGAATGAAAAAAACAATCTCAACAATGTTCAAGAGAAGAATAGAGGTACAATGGTTGGTCCCTCAAGTTACAGTATTGAGTACCTGTTAGGTGCCTGACTTCTGAACTAGAAAATGCCTCTTTTCTACCAAGTTTGTTGCACTGCACAGGCCCATTCCTGTCTTTTTGGTAATCTTGTTCTGCTTTTTATAAGGTAATTTCAGGTCCTAAAAAACACCAAATTACTTTAGATTGTAAAATCTATACAGTAGTTTAAAATAAAATTTTAAAAAGTAAATTCCATCAATATTCAGAAGTGAATATTTTAGAGCATTTACATTGAATTATAATAACAGAATCAAAGTAGTGATTTTTAAAGAAGATTAAGAATATAAATAAGAATGTCTCTTATGAATTATTTACCTGACTTTATTGGTTTTACATAGAAACACAGGTATAAAGATGTACAATTAGGAAGCTTAAGGGAACTTATAAATCAACCTAAAGTTACCATAGAAAACCAGGAAAATTGACGTTTCTGAAATCATTTGGTACTCTGAAATCAGTTTGGTACTCTGATATCATGGCATCATCACACTTTTGTTAACTATAAATGTACTTTTTTTTCCTCATTTCTTTTGTTAGTATTGCAATGCAACTTGGCATTTGTTCTTTGTCTTCTGAACTTCAGTTTTGCTTATTCACTTATTCAGTAATTAATTGTTTCTGCTGGGCATGGTAGCAAAGGCCTGAAATCTCAATTACTCAGGATAAGGCAAGCGTCTTGTAAGTTCATAGCTAACGAAGGTAAGTTGGTGAGACAGTAGCTTAAATTATTTTCTGAAGCTTAAATAATACAGGTAGAAGCCCTTTGGATTTTAACCCTTTGCCATAAAATTTCTGGGTTTTTCCCTCTGACGTCTTAGTAACTGCTCTCTAGTTTTTTGTTTGTTTGTTTGTTTGTTTTGTTTTTCTAAGAAGACTAAATGCTTTATATGAAGATGTGCATGGTGTTGGGAATGCTACTTGGTTGTAGTTCAATCACTTTCTTAAGTCTCTCTTTTGTTTCTTCAGAATACTTTTACTTTTATGTTCTCTTAAATCTCCAAGATTTATGAGTGGCCTGTATACTATATAATGTTTATAAAGTATGAAGTTTCTCCTACCGTAACATAAAGGCAGCCATAGGTAACATACAGAGAAATAAACATGCTATTTTCCCATAAACCTGTATCTACAGAAGCAGGTAACCCTCTCCAGCCTAAATTTGTTCACCTCTTTCTATAGAACTCACTAAGCATTCAAATTGTTACATAATATTTAGTTGTAATTAAGTATCCTTGTATTTGAACATTTTGCCTTTTTTAGTCGTTTTCTGTTTTTAACATTTCTGTTATATACTGCAATGAGTGCCTTTCTATGTACAGTATTGTGTTTGTGTCTGTGTGTGTCAGAAGGTGATTTCTAAAGCAAATCTCAAGAAATCATAAAACTGACAGACGATTTTATAAAACAACAAAGGGTCCAACGGGCACTGGCCTGCCCTACCTGGGGTACCAGCTCCAACAGACAAGGGGATTTGATTACAAATAAATGCCGAGAGAAGCGCAAATGGAATTGTAAGGTGTTTAGGTTGCTTCATATGCAATCACCAATACTACACTCTTTTTCCTACAAAAATAAAAGTTTTATATAGCATAATATGGAAGTTCTTCAACTTGGATTAAGTCCTGATAAACTCATGTTGAGTTTATCAAGTTGAAACATGTCAAAAATACATTTCATACACCTAACCTACCATCGTGGTTTAGCAGTGTAGCGTGGCACAGAGTATTGGATCTGGCGATCCATGCCAGCCTGGAAGATGCAGCAATCTGCCCTTTCCTCTAGAACAAAGGCAGGTAAACTACAGGCGGGGCTGCATTATTGGCACTTGACCCACCTCGTTCAGTTATGTGTTCCTTACACACTTTTCACACAGCATTGAACAACTCTAACAAGCCCACTCTACAAACCTAAAATATTTATATTTGGTCATTACGAAAAGAAGTTTACCAACCTCTACAATACACCATCCATTAGATTTCGTTGGGATCCTGCAAACTGTAGCCCCTGACCCTAAAACCAATCTGCCTATTTTTATGTATAAAAAAGTTTCATTTAAATATCACTGACCTCTGTGTGAATTTGTTGATGTGTTGCCTTTGACTGCTCTTGTACTGTGGTGGCAGAGATGAGCAGATGTAATCCCTGAATGACTGACAGAGCCTAAAATGCTCATCGTCTGGCTCTTCTGGGAAATATTTACGATTCTCCATTTTGTTATAGAATCTCAGTGTTTATACCTTTGAAGGCAATTTTTCTAGTTTCTTCTTTTTGTAGTGAAAGAACTAAAGCCAAATACAAATCCCTTTGTACAAAGTTCTACAAATAGTTTGTTCCATTAGGTCAGAAGCTGAAATTGCCTATGTCCAAGTTTCTACCCCACAAAGTATAGCGTTGCATATATTTTCTGCGTTCCTTGTTCTGTGTTCTCATCTCTATTGAAGCAGTGTTATTACCTGAGCACAGTTAGGCTCTAGGCATAAAATATCTGCGTACAAATCCTGGATGAATCATTTTATAGTTTTTTTCAGCGCTAGTGTTGAAATATGACAAAGGACCACATTAGTAGAGAGAATATTGTAGTTAATAATCAATTCACTATCAGCATGTCTTAATAAATTAGCCCATTAACACAAAAAAGTGATTTTTGTGTATTTTTATAGAAAAACTTTGTAATTTGTTCAACTACATTTTGTTGTGACTCTTTTTTGCCTGGAAAACGTGATGGATGGACTGAGCATAGAACTTCCCTTTAGCAGCAGTGACTCCTTGTTTCTGAGCTGAACCTCCTTTTAGTCCTTTGGTAAAAATAGCTTGCTGTCTTCTCTGCTCATAGGTTTATTGTGAGGATTAAATGAAGTAACTTTTGTAAAATGACTAACAAATAGTGAATGCTCTAAAAATCTGAGTTTCTTTCCCATCTTTCCATTCCTGGAAGTATTTTGCTACCCAACTTTTTTTTTGGTGAGCACAATGATAAGTACGGGAAATATTTGTGTCTCTTTGTTTTCTAGAGTAATTCTTAGAATGTGACCTCTCTGGTTGAAATGTTTGCTTTGGTTGGCAGGTGATAAAAAGGATCTTCTACACTATAAACAAAAACCACAGAAATGGACCCGAGTGCTGCACATTGATTTCATTTGGTCTTTCCTCTTTTCATTTGATTACAGTATGAAACCAAGGGCAGAAAGGTAATCAGTTACTGCCATGAGACAATGACTGGATGGGTACATGATGTGCTGGGCCGGAACTGGGCTTGCTTTATTGGAAAGAAGGTTGGAAGTCCTGAAAATGTGACTATGAACACAGCACACCTGGAAAACCACCTGGAAAAGTGAGTTGTCACAAGTAAAACATACATTCAGTTTTGTTTTGTGATATGTCAGAATCCATGCGCATATTCATTTTTATAATTTTTTTATCTGGGTTATACTGAATTCATTTGCATTAGAAGTACAAATCATCTAATATAAAACTTTATTGCAAAAATATGTTGACTGATATAACGGATGGAAAAAATAATTTTTTTTACAATAATCCAAAAGTAATGGACTATTGATGGCTTTAAAAAAAGTTGATAGAAAGGACTCCATGATTGCATATTACTAGTGAAGAAGATCATTTCATTGGTTATCATATGATAATATATTGCATTATACATGTAGACACATATGCTTGTGTTGTAATACATATAAGTGATACAAATGATACACTTTAAACAAGTCCATAAGTAACTGAAACCAAAGTCTTTAGGATTTATGCAATTAGAGTACTACAGACTGGGTGGTTTAAGCATGAGAAAGTTATTTCCTCATAGTTGGAAGGCTAGAAGGCTTAAGACTAAGGAATCACCAGGTTTGGTTTCTTCTGGGGTCTCTCTCCTTGGCTTACAGATAGCCAACATGGCGACTATGTCCTCACTGTGTCTTCACCTGGCCTCCCCTGGGCTCAGTGATTAAGGACACCAACATAGTGAGTAAGGACTGACCCTAATGAGCCCATTTAACTTTAACTACCTCTTCTAATACCCTCTCTCCAAACAGTCACTTGCTGAGATATTGGAGGTTAAATTCCAGCCACAAGTATTATGAGGGGACATTTAGCTTATAACATGAAGTTAATGTTTTTCTTAAGTAACCATGCACTAAATAAGTAAGAAATCTCAGCCTTTTTAATTTTGAGGAGGAAGATCCACAAATATTTTTGCCTTGTCTAGAATAATTGTAAAAGCCGCTATAAATGTAGATAAACCAGTCACTCAAAACCAGGCAAGCTGGCTTGCAGCCAGAGAGATGAAGGAAGTGGGGCTTAAAGGGGTTAATCACATTTGTTTCTGAAAGTGCTGACGTCTTTGTGGCCTACTTCAGTCCCTTTGTTTTGAGTTTAGTTTTTAAATAGCTTTGTTTGGCTTGGTCCCTTAGCTGCACATTTCCTACTAAGTGGTTTACTTGCTACCCTATCATTTAGTGTATGTTAGGTACTGTGGTGCTTTATTTGATGTTTCCAACATTGCCTCATTTAGTGAAGAAGCTCCCCACTGGAGTGCTCAAAACTCACACTGCCTCACCCATAAAACGAGCAATTAGGACTAAATCACCTTCAAGAGCTCTTTACCTCGTAATGATCTGTCATCCTATATCAGGATACATTTAAAAAAGAATCTTGAATCTTAAACATAAAAAATAATAGTCTTTAAAACCTCAGATGGCATCCTGTCATTACCATAATGCATATATCAATATATGAGGTTGTACTAGATGTTATTTATTTATTGGTACAGGGAATCGAATTCAAAGCCTTGAGCTTTCCAGGAAAGCGCTTGTGCAGCTGAGCTATATGTCCAGCCCTTGTTTATTTATTTTTGCTTTGGCACTGGGAATGGAACTCATTGGGCTTGCGAGGCACCACTTGTGCTGCTGAGCCATGTCCGCAGCTAGATGTGATGATTAAGCAACACAGGTAGGGCTCGTTATGGTGCTTAAATACCTACAGTTAATGAAAAAGTAACTCTGCACTGGAAAAGGTTCCAGAAATATTTTACTTAAAATTTAAAATTTACTCTTGTACCCAAAGAAATAACTATAGCTTATTTGTGTTATTGTGTTAACATTGTCAGAAATATGGCACAGGCAATCTTACAATCTATTTAATAAAGATACCACTCTGCTTTCATATTTACAACAATTGGGAAAGAATTTTGATTACAACATTGAAAAGTTATCAGTGTGGTTGCACATTTTCTTATTTTCAGTGCTCTCCATTCCTTAAGCTTATTGAAACGTTGTCTCTACCAATATGGTACTTAAAAGAGAAAGAGAAGTTTACAATATACCTAATTTGTTACACTGTTTAGGGATGCCTTGCTGTGTAGAACTGAATGCTTGTTGAAGTCTTCAGTAGTGAATCACACTCAAACTACAGTTTTTAAATAGGAATAATATAGTGAATTCTATAACTTCTAGTACCTGACATATAATTTGATAAATGTTTGAAGTAAGTAAACTGTCAAGTCTTTTTTACTTTGTAAGCATGTTTTCTATATCAGATTTCTTCTTTTTTTATGTCTCTATGTAAGTATTTGGTGTAAGGTAAAACAGTGCTTCCTAAATTTTAATATTACTGTGAATCACCTTGAGAACGTATTAAGTACAGATTCTGATTTAGGTTATCTGGTTTGGGTAGAATCTGTGTTTCTTAAGAAATTCCAGGTATTGCTGATGTTAGTTCAAGAACCATGTTTTTAATAAAGATATAAAACACATATATGGAACAATGTTTTGTGAATCATGTAATTATAATACTTGCATGCTACATTAAGACTGCAATTTATGAACCTTCGAGTTTTGAACTCTCACGGGTATATGATGTAAGGCTTGCTTGTCAGGTTACAAATGTATATGTAATACATACATGTATTAAATACTTGCTGCATATATAAACTACATACAATTTCTCTGGTATTCCTCTTTTTTCTTCGTAATTGTGAAGTTATGAAGGTATTTATAGAAACTACAATGGTGGAAAGCGATATTTTCACAGCACTCCCCAGAAAGAAGTATAATTGGCATAATATATATATGTATATAGTTATAAAATTAATTTTATATAAAGCTTTTTGGGTAGATTCTTAAAAATTAATGTTATGTGGACTCTTTTCCTATCCCTGAATGATTTTGTAGATAACTTTATTGAATAAAATATACAGTTAAATAAGTACCCCTTTTTATTTTGATGAGTCCTTTATCCTAAAAGATTTGTTTAGGTTGTTTACACTACTATAAAAGTATTTTGTTCAACATTATTACATCCTCATCTTAGTTAACTTGAGCTTTCAAAGATGATATTATGATTTTAGGATGTTGATACATGTTACCAGTTTGTCTTCCAGGAAGACTATCCCAATAGTCACTTAGACATGCAGGTTAAGTATCAGTCTTAACTGGGTCTATTTGGATCAGTAAGGGTTATAGCTGAAGCTTTATCACTTTGTTGGCAGGTATTCTAATAAGCTTTACAAATATGATCACAATTTTGTGAAGGCCATCAATGCTATCCAGAAGTCTTGGATCGCAACTGCATACATGGAATATGAGACTCTTACATTGAGAGAGATGATTAGAAGACGTGGTGGCCTCCATCAGATAGTCCCAAGGTAATAAAATACATCTGTTTCTCACTAGTAGAACTATTGATGTTGAATCTTGTCCTCCTAGAGAGCCCAATCCTCCCAGGTGAGTCCACTACTTTATTGGCCATAAGCATTTTATATTTTCGACTTTCTCCTCTCCCCAACATACTAGTCCTATTTATATTTCCAAGTTGTGTTCCTGGGTTTTACGTTCATAGTGTCTGTTGTATTCATTACTCCCCTCCCCATTTTCTACAATCTGGCTTAGGGTTTGTACCTCTCTTTTCTAGTGTAATTGGCATCCTGCCTCCTATTTCACTGTATGTCTTTGGTCTCTTCTGCTCCCTGTCTTCATTTTCATTTGTTCTATAAAATAGCAACAATTTGATTTTACTGTACTCAGCTATGACTGTCGATGTGTATTGACTGATGAATAAATGTATCCAGGTATTTAAAGTCATCAAAATATGACTATAGCTATATCCACTACCTTGCCTTGCTTTTAAACAGTGTGACACATTGTTTACGAAAACTTTCTTTGCATTTTACTTTATACATCTACTCTCTTTCCATTAGATAGTCCTCAATTTGCCACTTTTATTAACTGTCAAATTTGACACTTGTAGCTATCTGAAATCTCAGTGCTCTAAAGTCTGGCAGCAAAACAAAACAAACAAGAACTCCTTATTTATTAACAAAACAAACAAGAACTCCTTATTTATTAATGTCCTCAATGCCCTCAGCCATTAGTGATATTTCCTATCTTTATCTCACATACCCCATTTTGTGTTTCTTCTTTTGGGAAATTATGTCATAACATTTTGAATTTGTCCATCCAGGAATCTGAATAAATTTAAAAATTATTTTTCAAAACTGTGATTGTATCTAGAGAAGGATTTGTGCAAAGTCCTTTAACATTTTTAGGTGGCCTAGGATATTCTTATAATACCATGACTTGTTTCAGGAAATATTGAAAATATGAGTGAAGGAAAGAGACCTGAAATGATACGAAGCAAATGAGAGTCAATAAAGTTTATTTTACCTTTATATTTTGAAATATTATTTAGTTCTAAGAAGGTGCAATGGTTAATTCACTAATAACTAAGAAGAATTCATGGTCAAAATGATGTTAATGAAACAGACTACAGATTGATTGTTAACAAAACTGCGGAGATTTCATAAAAATTATTTCTTATCCAAATATGAGTATCTTCACATTTCTTCTTTCACAAAAGAATCTTCTATGGTATCTCTCAAAGTGTAGTCTGGGGAAAAGCTACTCCATAGGATTCTCTGCTTACTCAGATTTGAGTAAAAACATATCATAGCCCCTTCTTAGATTCACTGAGTGGAGTGTTAAGATACGTGATAGAAATGGACGTTTGAGACCTAATTAACAACAAAACCCCAAGGAAACTCTAGAAGGTGAGAACAGTGTGTGTGTTTTAGCATGTGCGTCTAGGATACTGTCTTCTACCTGAAGACCTGAGCCTTAGACACAACAACTTCACCACGTGTCATGTTTCGGAGTAATTCTTCAGTGCTTTCTTAGGCTTTCTGTCTACCACCTTTGTTTTGTAAAATGGTTAGGTTTGTGAAGGGCTGCTTTTACTACAGAAGTTCTGTAGAAACTTTAAAATAAGAAGATGGAATCAGGTGATGAAGGAAATATTTATAGTAGAGTCTGGCTGTCTGATTTTCAGTAGCATTTATGTGTATACACCACTTCTGCTGTAAAATCAAGTGGTATAACAGACACTCTCCAAGATGCTTTATGTTTCAGTTTATATTTTTTTGATCTGAGATTTAGGAGGTCTTTGAATCTGCTCAAATTATAGACAAAGGTTATTGTTTATAAGTATCTTGTTAAATCCAGAATTTTTACCAGATTCCTAAAGAATCTAGAAATAAAACATAAAGAGCCAGTAATGTATAGTACCCTTAAAAATGATTTAGTTCTCAATTTGGCATTCCCTAAACTCTTTTTTGATTTCTTCGTTTTCACCCCAGAAAGCCTTCCTTGTCATGCTGGGTTTTTGTTTTGGATTTTCTGGTATGTGTGTATTGATGGCAATATTTGTTACAATAATTTTTGTGTGCTTTGTGCATGTTAACATTATCTTCCATGTGGGCAAAGACTGCCTCATGTTCATCTCTGTGTCATAGGATTTCAAACAAATGTTCTCAACTTAGTCAGTATGTTAATTTACTTGAATAATTAATTTTTGAATAATTAATATTTCTTTACATAGTAAGTTTATGCCATACATTTATAAAGATTGTGCTACTCTTGATTTAATTTGGGTGTTATTTGTCTTTGTTTCATCTCGCTTACATCCTATCTTAATTTCAACATATGTCCTTTCTGTGCGAGGGAATCACTGAGAAATAGTTGTAAAGGGCCTAAAGTAGTTCGCAAGAAAACTTTTCCATTGGGTAAAATGGAACCTTAGAAAAAACCCACTGAGTAACTGTGGAACAGTTAGAACAGTGTGCTATGCCAGTACCAAGTAGGGTAAGAATTTCAAATACTTTACATTGACAAAAATGAATAAATTTTAACAATGTATAAAAATAGTGTCCTAACAAATTAATTAAAAGAGGAAAAAGAAAGAGAAGAAGGGAGGGAGGAAGAGAGAAAGTTAAGTTTTCTTTGGGTGCTGGTTGATCAAGGCTGCTTTGTGAGCAGTTTTTAAAATTAGAAGTTGCAGAAAACTCTGAGAGCAAAGAAAGGACAGTAGGAATTTTAGATCAAAGTAGCAGCAACACAGAGATGCAACACTGCTGGCATTTGACTGACTTAAAAACCCCAAGAAGTCTGGAACTGGAGTGCTCTGCACTTGTGTATGTTCATGTTTATGAGTATGTGCACATGGTAAGGACGTGTGTTTTAAGTCTAAATACAGAGATGCTTGTAGAATAATTTTCACATTTCCAGAAATAATGACTTTTTATTCATGACCCCAGGCAACTCTCCTTTGTGTGTCTTGCTTTCAGCTATGTCATACAACATGTGGCTCTATAACGATGGGGCAATTTTAGCTGTCGTTTATGGAGCAAGCCTGCTTACCTTATACTTTGACTTTTCCTTTTCTTTGTCAACTTTACTTCTATAACCAATCCATTGCCTCTTGAGTCAAACTTCTGCAAGCCTTGCATTTTCTCTGTATTCCTTTATATGCCATCTTCAGCAGCTCCTATTTCCTTTCAAGTCTGGCAAGTGCAAATATGAAAATGCAGCTATTCAAGCCTATGGAAAATTCCATCGCAGTGATAAACAAAATCAGTGTCATTTTTCAAGAAAAGATGACTAGATATTAAAAAAAAGAAATAATTAACAGAAACTCTTATTTCATAATAGACAATGATTTAGTTACTTTTTTCTTATTTCTGGGGCAAAAGACCTTGACACCAAAAATTAAGGAAGTAAAGGTTTATTTAGCTTATAGTTTGTGTAGGTTTCAGTTAATAATTGACTGGCTTCAAGGCAGGGCCGCATGGTGCAGGGGCAACAGTTCAGGGGAGCAGAAGACAGCAAAAGCAACAGGAACAAACCTCTTTTCCTTCTTTATAGTGTATGCAGGTGGGCAGGTTTAGCACTCATACTACCTATCCCAGCACTAGACAATAATAAACCAATCCCATATTCAAGATTCAGCTGCCTCCAAAAGCCTCCCCCCATGACCTCATGAGACTTTAGGGGGACATCTAGACACAAACCATATCAGACACATCGAAGCATTCCTGGGACAAGGCTGTTACTGCTTTGGGGGCCTAAATATGGATGCTAAGTAGACCAAGGTGAGATTAGAAAATCACTCTGACAGGAAAAACTGTATGTTGATGTCAAATCTTTCCATCCCAGGCCCAAACCTGTACCACTGACTGCTGAAATACAACGAAAGATTTTACAATTGCCAGCATCTTGGGACTGGAGAAATGTTAATGGTATCAATTTTGTTTCGCCTGTTCGAAACCAAGGTAAATAATAATAATAATAAGAAGAAGAATGTTTGAATTTTTATTAATTTAGTCTTAACTATTCAATATTTGTTATGGAATGGCCTGCAGGTTGGTTTTTGGGTTATGAAAATTAAGTGAATATGACTCATTTTAATAAAGACATGGAAAACATATGCCCTATGTATTCTCACTCTCTCCTCTTGTATCCATTGACAGCCTTGAGTAATAGATAAGCTTTCCAATTGAGCTCAGTATTTCTTAAGCGTCCTTCTCAATAGGTGTTTCGGGTAAGTAGCAGCAGCCAGACTGATAAGGGAATCAAACTCATTTGCCCTGTTAGTAGGAGAGCCTGCTGTGGAAACAAAGAATTGTATATAATTAAAATTAGTCCTTTTTTGTGCAAGTGGTTTGCTAAAATCCTTCTTTGCCATCTGTCCTTCCCATCCCCCACCATCATTTGGTTTTTAATTATTGTATGAGCCCATAAAATACATGTTTAGATTTTTATCCTAAGTTTTTAAGCTTTGTAAGAACATTTTAATTCATTTTATATCAGAATATTTACCTAGTGGTATTATACCAGTTCCTGAATGACCTGGAAGCAGAGTTCAGGATTGCTAAGTAATTGAATTTTATCAGTTATTTTCAGAAACTTGATATAACATGACTTGAACTTCTTTTACTTTCACTTGCTAGCAAATTATCTTAGTTTAAGCCAACAATTATGTGGAGAATCATTTGTGTTACTCTGAAGTGTCCTCTCAAAAAAGTTTTAGGTTTTGGATTTCTGATTTTTTAATTAGTGACACTCAGTTGTAAAAGTTTATGCACAAAGCCAAAACCTAATAACTCCCAAATCTGAAATATGTCCAGTTCTACACACTTGCGGGGGATAAGGATAACTCAACCTGTATTCAGATTTATTTCTTCAGTCAGTTTAAAGAGAATAGTTTACATGCTTGTTGTATTTCTAGAAAAAAATAAAAAAAAAAGTTGTATAGCATTTGCTGTAGGGAAACTGTGTTAGAAGGATTGTAAGTTTGTAATACCAAAAGATAAATTGATTGTCTTCTTTCCTAAAAAGTTATCCAAACTCAACCTCTCCTACTTCAGAGCTTTTTATCACCTGTTCTTTTAAGATCCAGTTCTTGTGGACTGTGGGTGTGGCACTGTATGCAAGTGTAGCAGCCAGTCCGGAATCTCTTGTCCTTCCCACTGCCCTTTGCCTTTCTGCTAGTTATTCTAGGACTCATCAGCTGTAGAGAAAGTGTAGGTCCTGAAATGATTCCCCCTTTCTCTAGTACTTGGAGATAGCTTGGAAAGGTGAGATTAGAAATGACAAAAATTTTCATGTGATTGAGAAATAAAGAGACAGTGAAAACAAAGGGCTGATGTTAAGAGAAGACTAAAGTTCACTCCAAATCCACCTGTTTACTTGGGAAGAGTAAGTAAGTGATAAAGATCATGTCTGGCATGCTGTTAGTGCTCCATAATGTGAGTTACTGATGATATATATCTTTCCTTTTTTGGTTGTTTATAGAACATTTAATCTAAGTCAGGATGTTTTTATAATGGCAGACAGTATAAAGATTAACATGATACAGTCATTGTCCTAGAAATTTACAATTTAGCAAGATTTGCAAATAAAACAGCAAAGTACAATGTGAGAACTCCTTTAATGAGAGTTTTTAAAATTCAGTGAGAGAATAAGACAAGTTAGAAGGAAAAGTATAATTCTATGCCCGTCCCAAAAGAGGGATTGACAAATGATATGAGGCAATAATTTATAGGGGAAGGAAATTAGACTTTCTAAAGTGGAATTCTTTGGCCTTGGTTTTGTTTTTGTTTTTGTTTTTGTTTTGTACCGTGATAAAAGCTATTATAGTCTCCAATGCTCCCATTTTTTAAAGTGTTATAAATATGCTTTGTTCAAACAAATGGCAATTTCAAAAGAGAAAGCTTTGCTGGATTAATTGCTTCAAATTTTACTATGATGTTAGGAACTTGAGGAAAACATATTTAAAGTGTGTCTCTTTTGACTTCCTTTGTGGCTTTTTTTTGTACTATAGATTAGGAGAGGATACTTATTTTTTCTTCCTACAAATTGCACTATTTGGAAATTTCCACTAACTTTAAAAATGTCAGTGTTCTATATAATCCAGAATTCTCAGTTAGCCACAGGGAATATACAACTTCTCTCTAAAGAGTAAATCAAGATGAAAGAAAAAAATGTTGGAAGGACACATGAGCTTTTATCTTTATGCCTCTTAAAATAGCTTTAAGAACAATCCTTACTGATAGTTATGTTTGGTGGTATGCAAGGGAACAACAGCTAGGAATTGGATGAGATAAACTTCTTTGTTCTCCTCTCACTGTGTTATCTTTACTGATTGTTGTGTGTGTGAGAGAAGTGGTTCTAATGGGTTACATTATCTAGGAAAAGCAGCATATTTTGCTAATATTTAAAATCTGGTCCATTTAAAATTGGGTGTTAAATACTGTTTGAATAGAAAGGAAGGAACTTTAAATTATCCTGTCCACCTGATCCCTCCCAAACACAAGATAAAAAAAGAAAGAAATTTTCAAAGTCACATGAGTTGCCCTGGGTCGAATAGTGAAACAAAAGAGGAAGAGGAAACGAGAATGTGAATCCATGTATTTTTATTGCATTATAATCTTCTTACTGGATAATACTCCTTCTGTTTGTTTCTGGGGAAGTGATTTTGTTTTGCATTTTTGAAACCAGGTCTCACCATGTTCTGGCTGGGCCATGGGCTGCTAATACCCCACACTGCCTTCTCAGAGAGTCGGGATTCTAGAGTAGGCATGAGTGCCCCCACACCCAGCTGATACTGTTCCTAGCCAAGCCTTGCCTTTTAAAATGACTCACTACGGACCTTGACAGGGGCCTTCTGCTTAAAAATGGGTATCTTCTTGTCCATTCCTGTGATTTCTGTGTTAACAAAGAACATTCTGAACCCTGGAATGTACTTGTGACCTGTCCCTTCCATAGTGTTTGATGGCCAGATAATAAGCGCATAATGATTCACACTGAGAAAGATTATTTCCATGGCCACGATAGGCTGAGAAAGCAGGAGGCCAAACGTGACCCTTTTCAAACTCTCTTGGATGACAGTATGTTTGTGTGCAGAAGACTTTGGTTTCTCATGGAGGGGAACAATGGCTTTGGTTGTTTGTCCCGGCATCTAGCTCTCTGACATTGGTGTCATGTGTAAGACAGGTCCTAAATGTAGCATTATCTGGATTGTTTGAAAAACAAAAAGTTTCTTCTATTCAATGACTACATGACAGCGAAAGAAAATCTGAAAGTGCTTTAAAGAAGGTACAAACTTATAAACTGAAAAGGACAGTAATACTGCATTAGGAGACAATAAGGGTCCCAGCATCTGCCATCCTTAATTAGTTCTGTGATCTTGAATGGGTCCCCGCTTTTTTCTGTGCCTCAGTGACACATTATCAAGTGATTAGGTTGCATTGTAAATGGATTTCAGGGTGACTTTATGAAGGTTTCTCTGCTAATCTTCATGACTGAGATGACCCCTCAACAACAAAAAGAGTACATGATATGGACAAGTTTAAGATTGTTTTTAGAGAGAGAATTTTGAGGGGCATCAGGAATGATAGCATTTAATATGAAACAGAACTTTTAAAAATAAGGTTGAGTGTTTCTTTTCAATTTACTTATTTCCTGGGTATAAATATGTATGTATTATTCATTCCTTGACTTCTTCCCACAAACAAGAATTGTTTTTTCATTGTGTCAGGCAGCAAGACAAATAAGGCATATTCCCTTTGAACACTAAAGACACAACACAATTTACTTGGAAGAAAAACAATTTAAGTATCTCAAATAGTGCTTTGGGTGTTAGTGGCTGAGCATAGAATAGCCTGGCTTTCCTTTGCATCTGAGGGACACAAATCATTATCTGGAGAAGAGAAAAAAAGATCCTAAGTTTTCAAATGCATAATACCTTTGAGTACTTTTCTCTCTAAAAAAGGTAGTTGCTAAATCACTAAGTTGAGGTTTACTGAAGATACTTCTTTTTATATAGAATGAATAATTTGAATTATATAATTGTTCATAAGGCAATTCATAAGGGGATATTCACCATTCCAATTATTCAAATACTAAATAATAAATTTAATAACATAATATATGTGTAGAGCTGGATTTAATGTAAACATCTTTCCATATAGATTCTGTGCCCATGATAGAAGCAGAAGTAAAATAATAGTGAGGAAGTGAAATAATAGATATTATACAATAATATTAAAATTCTGTGTTTTCTTTCAAAATCTTTTACCAAGTGGAAGTCCCAGTTTAGTTGCCTATATTTTCTCGTATCTATTGCCTTTACCCAAATATTTTTAAATAAATTATAAAATAATACATGTAAGTTATCTCATGATACAACAGGTTTTCCTTTTCTTGAATAGCAGCTCTATTCCTAGCAGATACTTGATTTTGTCCTTCAAATAACAAGGAGGTATTTAGTGTAGGTAGACTCCTCCCCCCAGCTACTCTTCATCTTCTTCTGTCTCCATCTTTTTATTGCCTACCTTACATATGATATTCATCAATATATTTTCTCGTTTACCTTTCTTGAGCTGTCTTGCATCACTCTCCTCCGTGTGGGTTAATCTAGTGCTCCAAAACCTATCCGTACCTGTGCCATTCTCGGTATGCCCAATATTCTTTAAAAATGCTGCTTGTCTTAGGCTGTTAAAGTTACTACGTTTAAGAAAATACCAAACAGAGTGGCTTATACTAACAATAGAAATTTATTTCTCAGACTTTGGGAAGGTAGGTCATTCAAGATCAAAGTGCCAGCAGGTTCTTAATATCTGGTGATCATCCACCTTTCAACGCTCTGAGACTGCCTTTTACTGTGACCTCACATATTGGAAGGGATGAGATATCTCTCTGGAAGTTCTTTTATGAACATAATTCCATTCATCCATCTCCTAATACTATACCATTGGGGTTGGGATTTGGGGGACATCAATATTCCACTGCACTAGAGATATTTAGTAGTTCAGCTCACATGTATCTGTCCCACAGCTTCTTTTCAATCTGATGGCTTAGATTTTATAGATATAAATTTTTTTGTCATCACCAAGAATATTGTCAAACGGATCTCAGACATAGTATTTGTTATTGAATCTCTAACTGTTTGTTGTGATCAACCTTGTGAACAACATTGAATATATGGTGCATCATATCCATTCAGGTTTTTGTATGATTTATCAGATGTCTCTTAGAATATATCTATATTTCCTTTCCATCTCCAGAATCTTGTGGAAGCTGCTACTCATTTGCTTCTGTGGGTATGTTAGAAGCAAGAATTCGTATATTAACCAACAACACTCAGACCCCTATCTTGAGTCCTCAAGAGATTGTATCATGTAGCCAATATTCTCAAGGTAAGAGTTATTATATTTCAGCATTATTTCATAAACTATTTACCTATGTATAGCTGGCCATCTCTAGTGAAGCAAAAGGATGCTGCAGTAAAGAAAGCAGTTTCTGCAGTAGAAAACCTGGGTGCATTGCAAATGCGGCCTTGTCTCTTGCTGATGGATGGTTTCTCCTGGAATTTATTGCATAATCCAGCAAAGTGTCTACAGTTATACATTAAGTGAGTACTGCCTCTTACATTTGTGATCTAACAGTGCTCAAAGCCATGAGAGGAAGGTGTTGTCTGCTTCCATAGGCAGATCCATAGGCAGAGAATGGGCATGAGCAGATTTATAATGTTTTGAAGGTGATTCAGCTTATAAGCATTGGAGTTTTGGTTCCAAGCATGATTTTATTCCGAAACCTAGTTCTTATTATAACCATAGTAATACTGGCTTCTTTATTAAATTCTGTAATTAGGCTTCCAGAACGCCATATGTATGTAGGAAGACCAGCCATATTTATCTAGCCAATTCAGAGAGAAACGTTACTATTTCAAAGTTTCCATTTTGAACCCTACATTTGGCCACTGGAAAGTTTCCTGGCTCTGCAGTGAAACCACTGTCAAATGAGTCAGTGAGCCTTTCATTCTTTCTGATGTACTTACCCAAAACCAGCCACGTGCCTGCTATGCTCATCCTTCCAACTTAGATGCTAAATAAATATCTATTAAATAGAAAAGGTGGAAGGACGGTCAGCTGGATGGCAAACAGATGGATGAATGAAGTGGCATGTAAGCTAAAAACACTTTTCTAGGGGTGACAAATAGAAAGTAATGTGTTAGAGAAGAAAACAAGTAGGAAGTGGTACAATTTCCGATGTGCTCTTTTCTAATAAGCCATCTCATATTTATTCCTATTCAGGTTGTGAAGGTGGTTTCCCATACCTCATTGCGGGGAAGTATGCCCAAGATTTTGGGTTAGTGGAAGAATCCTGCTTTCCCTACACAGGCACTGATACTCCCTGCAAAATGAAAAAGGACTGTGTGCGTTACTACACCTCTGAGTACCACTACGTGGGAGGTTTCTATGGGGGCTGCAATGAAGCGCTGATGAAGTTGGAGCTGGTCCAACATGGGCCTATGGCGGTTGCTTTAGAAGTCTATGATGATTTTCTGCACTACCACAAAGGCATCTACCACCGCACTGGTCTGAGAGACCCTTTCAACCCCTTTGAGCTGACGAATCATGCTGTTCTGCTCGTGGGCTATGGTACAGACCCAGTCAGTGGGATGGATTACTGGATTGTGAAAAACAGCTGGGGCAAAAGCTGGGGTGAGGATGGCTACTTCCGGATCCTCAGAGGTACTGATGAGTGCGCCATTGAAAGCATAGCAGTGGCGGCCACACCAATCCCTAAGCTGTAGGGCACACTTCCCAATAGTTTATGGGATCATCATCACTGGTGAAAGGGGTTGATTGATTCACAGATTTCCGATGTTTATAAGAGTAATTTCACAAGCACACAAATAAATTTCTATGAAGATTTTTGCCTTTAAAATTAAAAACAAACTTGATCTTTAAATTCCTTCTATCAACCACTGGCCTGATTTTCTCCAGGTACTCAGTGAAGTAAGATTTTTGGGAATGATGTTTAAACTGTCAGATAATAGATTTTACTGATCATTTGTAATATATACAGATGTTATATTTTTAAAATTTATGTGACAGCACAAGTTTTTAAAGTTTTTATAAATGAGCAAGAATATCTATTATAGCATTTCTATTGAGAAGGCTTAAGAGACTTTTTACCATTGACTCCTTCAATCAAACCTGCTTATGTTACATAAGTAAATATTTCTTAAGGAAAAACATTTGAGATTATTTTAATGAAGAATAAAAAGACATTAACCTTTATGAGATTGCTTAGCAAACTCTGTGGTCTTCCTTGGATATTTGATAGGCATAAGGCCATAGAGGGGGTACAAAGAAATTTTGATGGAAATCATGTGTTGGTTAAACTGTTTCTTATGATATATGTTTTATGCATGGTTAATAAGCATTCATTGGTGAACAGTGTTGCTTAATAAGCAAAATATTAATGAGTTAGATTTGGATAGCTTTTCAGGATCTCCAAGGGTATTTCACAATGGTATGAAACCTCTGTGCTCAGTAAACATCTGTTAGAAATAGTGTTCCAGGCAAGTTAAGTAGTGCTCTAAAATATAAAAGTGCATTGGATCTCAAAGGACCGGAAAGATCATACATTCTCACCTCCTCTTTGCATGAATCAAGAGACCACAGGTTAGAAAATGGCAAATGCTGCATCCTAAGTCACATGGCTGGTAAGCGATGGAATCATGATTAAATCTCCAAACGCAGATATCCTAAGCTGCTTTAAAGCACTTCTCAGCTGAGCATCTATAATCGCCAGGTGTAGTGGCTGCATGCTTGGAAATTTCACTTTGACATCTTACATCTCTTAGTTTAGTATAAAGCCTCATGTATTTTTTCCCCTAAAATTACATTTTTGCTGTCCTTAAAGTCGCACTCCAAGACTATGTGCTGTGTTCAAAGTGTGGCTTCTCGGGCATTGTGGCATCTGCCACATGCTTTTGAACTGACAAAGAAGCAAACACTGTAATTAGAGGTAGAGCAATGGCACTTACCATTGGGAGGCCTCAACAAAGAATGGTTTTTTGGTTACTGTTGCTGTTTGAATGTAATTTTAGTTCCTGTGCATGTGTGTGTGTGTGTGTGTGTGTGTGTGTGTGTCTGTGTCTAGACTTACTGCTATATGAAAGTGTAAATAGACTGTTAGAATCAAGCATATTATTTTTCACTAAAATTTATAAAGATACTGCCTGTCACTTTGACAAATAAGATGTAGATGTAAGCATGAACTTATCTAGTTGAGTAGTTGGACAGCAGTCAGCAAACTTGAATCAGAGCAACTCATTAAAATGCAAAGAAGCTGTACTTTTGCATGATTTCAGGAGTGTACTGGTTGTACTCTAAAGAAAAATTATCATTAACATTTGTCACTAAATGCTTTAGGAAATTTTGGGAGGTTAAATGTAGGTGTAAACCTAACTGGCTTTGATAACCAGTTGTTAAAAACATGATTAGTTGAGAATAAGCAGTGATTGGAAGATGCTCTAAATTTCAGATTACAAAAGGAATTACCAAGACCAAGAACTCAAGTGACAGTACCTGCGTAATGTGAAGGAGACAGCTTTTCCTATAAAGCATATCGTTTACTTCTTTCCACTGTATTCATTAAGACAATTCTTTAGTGGATGGTTCCATAAGTCATATAATTAGACTGTTTATACAAAGAGCAAGTGTCATTATCTAAAACTTATTTATATTGGTACTAATTGAAATATAATCACAATGTTGACAAATTGAGCTCTGCAAAAAATAGGATGAGACCTATGACTCACCTCCCTAAAGATAGTCTCAGAAAATCTATAGGAAAGCTTGCATAGATAGCATGACAAGCCACAAAGCAGAAAAGTAAAATTGCACTCGGAACCATAGTGCTCTGCTAGGATTCTGGCTCTGACACTAGCCATAAAATCCTAGACATTTTCCCAAGCCTACTTGTGTTTCTGTTTCCTCCTGTGTATCATACTGTTTACCAGATAATGGAGTTATCTCATAGAAGACTTAACTGTGAATTTTCTGACTCTCTGTTCTTGTTATTGCAAAGAATGAAGCAAATGGATTTGCATTTTTAATTTTAAATGGCATTATGTGCTAGTTAATGTCAAGCCTTTCTCATCCTAAGTAAGGAACTTAACGTGGGTTTAGGGTCTTCAGTTTTCCTGGCCATCCAGACTTGCTTAACTGACTTCCAGCCACAGAACGTAGGCATTGAATAGCATTAATAAGGTGCAGAGGGCCATCTGGATGACACTCCTTGAATGAAGAGCAGTTATCTGCATTTTGGCTAAACCTGCCCCTACTTGCATTTATTAACATGTGATTAACTGGCCAGGTTTTATCCTTATCCCCTCAATTGGCCTCAAATGAAGCAAATGGGTGCAGCCCAGGTGCTGAGATATCAAGGCTGAAGGTCAGTGTTGTCCCAACCCGTAGCTTACAAGAAGCACACATGTGTTAGCTGGGCAGGAGAGCCATGCTCCACACTGTCCTGTATCCCTGGCATAAAAGATAACACTTCAGAAGTGAAGCACCAACCCCAAAACATTAGATACTACCTCGAACTGTGTTAGGTAGACTACTCTTTCTGTACATCCTTCTCTCTGTATATTGCAGAGGTGATTTTAGGCCTCTTACCTAGCCCAGATCACAGCACCCACGTACTTTCCATCACTGTCACAGTCACTCATCCTTGAGCTACTCCCATCTTCACAAATTAATAAAACCTGGGTTTGGCCCTCGGGGTCGAGGCCTTTGTTCTAGTTAGCCATCATCCTAACTGCGCTTGGGAACCTCTTGGCTCTCCACAACTACAAATATGCCTTAGTGTCTTTATTCTCACCATAGGTTGCATTGAAAGTGGTAGATTTGAATTAATTCTCTAAAATTTCCAGTAACTTTTCCCTGGGATTACAAATATAAACTTACTGGACTGTGATGAGGACCTAGAAAGAGCTTTCAACGGTAAGTGATATAAATATCTACTCAAAAAGATCTCAGAGGATCAAATACTTTCACATATACAAAGCATGTAGCACAGTCGTTGGCATGGGGTAGGAGTATATAAATACTAACTGCTACTCAAGTTATTTTTCCCCAAATGTATATGGTAAAATAATGTTCTGCTATGGGAAGGCATTTAAAATTAATTCTACCTTACTTCAAGAGGGCTTATGAGATTTCTTTTTAAGTGAAGAAATCACAGAGGAGCTTCATACAAGAAAAACCACAGGAAAAAATATTTACAAACTCTAATAGGAGACTATTTTGATTTGGGGAATTCTGTTGCTATCTGTGGGAATGTTATCTGGTAGCTTTTTCTAAAAGTGGTTTGCCAAATAAATGTTACTGCATTTGAGTTGCTCTTCTCCCCTTCTGGAGTTAGAGTGTAGATTCTTGTCTCAAACAAAGAATTGAGCAAGACGAGCAAAAAGCAATGACAAAGTTTATTTGAGAATGTAAAAGTGAAGAGAAGAGAGAAACTGGCTATGCAGCTTGGGCTGAGTAAAGATAAAAAAGCAAGATAAAAGTACATCCTGGACGACGCAGGTTAGCCTATGATGAAATAAGCCATGACAGCAATCTCTTCTTGGGATCTGTGCCCTTGTACACTGTCCCAGCCTTGAGGAAGCCCACGAGAACTTCTATTTATGAGTCCCGAGACACTGCTGGGATCCCAAGCCTCAGGCTGACATCAAGTCTAGGTCATCCTATTGAAAACCTGCTCAAGTTCTCAAGTCCAGTTGTGGGACATTGGTGGCTGTTCTGTGCATGTGTTCTTTGAGCTGTGCTGTAATTAATAGGTCACACATGCTTCCATAGCCAGCTTTGCCAGCCCCTAACCTCCTATCTCAGGGAGAAAAGATCAAGTTTGAGAGTGGAAAGAGCTTTAGGAACAAGCCCCTGGCAGAGAAGTGGAAAAGATTAGGTTGATCTAAGATTCTAACAGTTGATTTTCCTATTGTAATTCTCAATGGCATTAAAATAAGGTAAGAACAAGATAGTCACACAACATTAAGTCCTGAAGGTGTTATAGTCCACCTCTGCCCTTAGAATAAAACCAGAGGCAGTGTGGTATACCCGAGTTCTAGCTAATAAAGGTAAATCTAGACCTCAGTACACCCAGAACTTTTTACAGTGCTTGCTGCCTACAATTAAGAACAACAATGGAAGAAGAAATCTAAGTGCTATGAAACATATATTCTCTTTATTCTGGAAAATCATTTATGAGATCTTTTTCAGGGCTCAGAAATTCTGGTCTCTTTTTGGGGGCAAGTACTGTATGTTCATGCAATCTATGTGTGGTGGCTTAGAAGCTTTAATAGTTTTCTTTTAAACGAAATGATGTTGATATTTATATCTTTTAACCCTGGTAGGTGCTTATTTTTCTAAAGTAGAAATTTCCTAACCAAAATTACAGAGCTACAGATATATTGCAATCTTCTGCTGTGGCAGGAAGCGTGGAAGCTTGATGGGAGTGCATGGGAGGTGGGTCAGGTCGCCAAAGGGCACAATGAAATACTAACTGTGCTTTATTGATCTTATTGAATTGCAATGCTGATTGGAAGTGCGCATTTGCCTGAACTATAAAATAACTGAAACCTTAGCAAACCTGACTGTGCCATTTGATGCTCTCACATCAAAAACATGGAAGACAAAGTTGCTCTTAGAAAGAAAATGCAACCCATCCCTTTGTCATTGCTTTATTATTCCTTTCAGAAGTTTATAAAGGTCCATTTTCTACTAATAGCTTTTGAAAGTAACTATAAGTAACACATTTAATCTCTCCTCTTCCAAGTTTAATCCTGTGATTCAGATGCAATACTTTGATTTTGAACTTTATGTTCTAAAATATAATTTGCTTCTTGAAATTTAGTTTTGAAGGTTGTTAAATGAGGGGAATGTGATAAATTCAGATTCATACAAACTGAGGGAAAAGACTAGCAGACCTGTTTTCCTTTTAATGCAAAAGGTCTAAAGAAATTGAAATCCTGGAAATCAGTTGAAAAGAAATAAGTTGGAGAAGTAACCTTCCCCGAGGGAAACAGGCAAATGCCATGAATCTCAGGTTGTACATTAAAGTAATCATTTAGATGATTTTTTCTGTAATATATTTTCTGATCCTTCAAAAGAATTAAATAATTTCAGCATAGTTTAATATAAATGATAAAAAATGAATGAATTTAGTATCAGATTTTTATAGCCCCCATTATTTCTTATGGAGTTGCTGGAAATCTAAAAAGAAAAGCCCTATTTTTCTTTAAGATTGACTATTCACATGCTATTGTAAGAAATGGACACTATCCCTGAAAGATAGCAGCCATCATCTTACTTCTGAAGGGTAAAACTAATGCATCTTGCAAAAGAAAGTAAACGATATAGCATTATGCTAGAGAAATATCATATACTGGAGAATCAGACAGTCCTGGTTTTGAATCTATGATCTTCCAGTGCTTGATATCTTTGGCTTTGTTCAGTAATTGAAGAGAGACAGCTAATTGTCTGTATCTTTGAATATTAATAGGTGATGCTAATATCTAATTTTAAAGGGTCATAACAAGTTCTAAAAAAGAAATGAGTGTAGGAAGGCTAAGAAGAACACAGTAGGATATGACTATAAAAGACACTCTATACACTCTCACACATTACATGATATATGGCAACCTCTCTTCAAGAGTAGTTCCCATCTAGAGGAAGTTTGATCCTCAGAGGCCATTTGGCAGTGTTTGAAGATACTTGAGATTGTTATATTTTGGTGTAGGGGAAGTATGATACTGTATATAGTTGGTAAAGGCTGGGTTGATAGCTTAAGTACAGGACAGTCCACTGTGTCAAGTACTATTTAGCCAAAATATCAGTAGTGATGAAGTTGAAAATGCTAGGTTAACACACTAACTCCCTTGCATTCTTCCCTAGCATCAAAATAATTGTTAGAGAATATGGAGGATGCAGAGAATTATCAGGGTTGATTTTATTGTACAACCTTCCAAAAAGTATATGAAACTTTGAGCTGAGCGTTCGAGATCCAAAAATAGAAATAAAATGCATATGAGACCAAGAGGATAGGAAAAAGTAGAAGCAATGAGGCAAGACAAAGACCTCCCTTTAGTTTCAAGATGACAGATTGAGCCTATTCTGCAGTAACTCCTACCCATTGACTCATGTTTTTAAAAGATATATAACTTATTAAATATGCAGCTATAATTTGAGAGAGACTCATTTGTGGACTAAAAAATTACAATAAATTTTCATTAAAAATAATCATTATGGGAAGAAGCAGCAAGGACGCTGTGTAGCCTCCCTGTGTGCGGGACTAGGCCCCACTGGCTGGGAAGGAACAGCAAAGAAGCTGCCTCCACCCTTGGCCCCCACTGCTGTAAGCAACAACATGTGACCCAGGCTGAGATGATAGTCATTGAAATAACTGAAATAGGGAAGTAACCTGACATTCATCTTGCCTGATTCACTTTGCAGGCCTGGGATCCATGGTCTGGGTAACTATTTAAAGGATAACAATATGTAATAGTAGCAATTGTAGATTTTTTACTGTCCTATTATTGTTTTGTTTTGTTTGCTTGTTTGTTACTATTCTGTTTTACTCCTTTTAAAATTAAAAAATAAAAATAATCATTAAAACTGTGAAAATATAGAAATAATTGTAGGGTCATGTATGTGAGAAAATCCTGCCATTAATATGGTAACACCATTTGACATCAAATATCAAGGTAAGAATAAGAAAGAAGATTATTGCATTCTTACCTTAAAAAAGTATTTATTTAAAACATTTATCCTTTACTACTGGTAGTTAATGGGCCTTTTTGAGACTGATGAAAATTATAGATCCTGTCCCCCAAAAAAGTCCATATTTCTACATTTTGTATAAAATTTCAGCAGGTTCATTGAAGCTTATAAAGCCTGGTACAGTAAACTGTGTATACATGTAATTTTTCTCTTAGTCAATAGCCATCCTAAAGTTTTGATAGTTTTGCTGTTTTCTTTCATTTACAGGCAGGCAAGGACTATTGAAAAGTCTTAGAAGGTGGAATTTAAGGAGCTGTACCAATTAGATAATAGATTTGAGCCATAATCTGGAAGACAGACCCTGTTTGTAGACTGTGATCCCCATTTGTTCCTGTTGAACCTTCATGGTTTCCTTGGTTCCTGCTCCTTCTTAGTTTCTCTGAGGCTCAGATGCAGTCCTGCTGTCATCACCTCTAGGGACAAGACTGATCAGGAAAACTCCATACTCCTGTGAATGGTGTCTCTGTTACTTTTCTCTCCTTACTAAGACAAAATACCTGACTCCCAAAATTAGGGAAGGAAAGGTGTATTTGTCGTACAGTTGTACAGGTTTCAGTCCATACTCAGCTGGTTCCAAGGCAGGGTGGTATGGCTGAGGGGCAACTGTTCATGGTGGCCACAAGCAACAAGAGTGAAAGTGCGTAAGAGGAAGAAACACACCATCTTCCCTCCCTTATATTGTATGCCAGCTCCATGCCTAGGCGGTACAACACTTGCACCACCAATCCCAGTGCTAGACGATGAACCAATCACAAACGCTAGATTCAGCTGCCTCTGTTCCTGCATGAGGCTTGGAGGGCCACCTAGACACAAACCATAACACATGGAGAGAGCCTTCTGCACCTTGTGCAGGTGGATTTCCATCACTGTGCTTCTATCATCTACAGGAACCACATAATGAAGTTTCACAGCCCCTCCCTTGAAGCTCACTGCTGCCTCCTTACCTTGACTGCCACAGAAGCAGTTTCACTGCTTCCTATGGACAAATTATGTTTTATGTTTGCACCCCACTATTTCTGTCTTAATAGGTAATGATAATAATAGCTACCATTTACCAAAGTCTCACTTTGTACCAGGTGATGTAGTAAGCCCATTACATCCAATGTCTCAGTTAGATTCTTATAAAGATCCTGTTTTACAGAAAAGGAATTAGACTACGTAAGTAACTTGTGCTAATTCACAGAGCTCATCCATTTCTTTGGGATTTGAAACCCAGACTTCTTTTTTTTCCCCTAGAAAAGTACCTTTTAACTATCAGTACTTCTCTCCAGATGTTGCTCCTGTGACTTGCCCTGGGGTGTGTTGATTTTTCAGGCCCTAGTTCTTTTCTGCTCTTGCTTGTCTTCTTGCAGAAAACTCTCATATTTGCACAAATTCCAAGTTATAAGAGTACACTTTATCATCTTAAAATATGATAAATAAAATAAGAATTGGTTGATTTGCTGTTTTGGATAACATAAAGAAAATAGGTTTATTTTGGCTCACAGTTGTAGAGTCTGAAAAGTCTAAAACTGTCACTTGTATCATCTCAGCTTCTGGTAAGGGTTTTGTCCTGCATCAGCTCATGATGGAAAGTGGAAGGGAATCATATGCATATGAAATAGACAAATAGGGATGGACTTACTTTAACCACCTGCTCTTTTGATAACTAATCTAGTATGCGGGGCAAGAGATCACTCATTGGAGGACCTCATTAATCCATTCATGATCCTCCACCCTTAGGACCCAAGCAGCTTCTTCTACTTCATACCTACCAACACTGCTGCATTAAGGTTCATACCTCGAAATGAGTGTTGGTGAGGACAGAACATATCCAAACCATAGGAGGTGGTCTCACTTTAGAGAAAAATTAAGTCAGATAGGAGGCTGTGAGAAAAGAATGATAAGCTTTCTTTTAAGCATGTTGGATTTAGCTTTTTCTTTCAACAAGAGACTAACCAGAAATGTGACAAAATTCATAGGAAGGATTTTACAAACATAATGTTTAGCAGATTTTAACAATTTGTAGAAATTCAAATATAAGATGTTTTCTACCAGTACACTCAGTCCTTGAAGGGAAGAGTAGATTATTTTACTGGGATGCAATAGCAAAGTAGATATTAAATAGCACAACATTCCTTCTGATTAAAAATAAATAAATAGAAGGAGAAAGATGATTGAGGACCTGTCTGCTGTATTTCATGTCCCTTAGGATTTTGGGAGAAAGACATCGACCCAGAATAGTTTCACAGAACATATTTGGGTTCACAGAAAGCTTCAGTTCAATCTAGGCACTTGATCTTTTACTGTTTATTTGAACTACCCACTCACTGGGCTTTTGTAGTTTGGTATAATATAAGAATAAAGAAGGAAAGCCAGCAGTGTTTGCATGAATTTTTATTGAAGTAACTTCAGATTCTTTTAGCCTGAGGAGTACTGGCATTAAAAACCATCCAGAAAACATCTTTTATGGGAAGCCTCTCTGTTTTCGTTTCAGAGTAAGTTTGTATAATTAATCACAGGATTATTTACAGCTATAAAAAGTTGGAAACAACCTAGAGATCCAACAAATAGGAAATAGATCATTTGCAGTACACAAGTTTGACAGTAACATTAAGAAATAAATATGTTATAATCTGTGAGAAAAACCCTGTGTTTTGTTTTGTAAAATGCAAATAGATATGTAGAGGTCTTCAAAGGGGCAGAAGGTTTATGAATCACTGAACAAGTTATGATCTTTTTTATCTTTTTACACAATGGTTTTCATATAAACAGAAAATTTAATTGAAATTTGCGTGGCTTCATCAAGTAAATATGCTCAAGCTTTCTCTATTCACACAAAAAAATCACTAACTTTTCAACTATGCAGATATGACTTCACTCATTTCTTCTTTCAACAGCTAAGTTCCTCCAAAAAAATTTCTTTCATGTTCCCATCTTTTGTTTTCAATCTGTGAAAACTGGCCTTCTTCCAGGTCATATCTTTGAAATTGCTCATATCAAGGTAAGTGAAATTCACCTCATGGAAAATGGTTTTCAGGCTTTACCTCAGCATTTACTATTTGGTTTTGCCTTAACTTTGCAATTTCTACTTTTCTGATCTCTGAACTATTTCTTTGAAGTTTTCTTTGCAGGCTCGCAGTCTTCCATCTGTTTGTTAAGTTCTATAATTCCTCCAGTTTCTGTACCAGTTTCTTTGCCCCCATTACTACACATTCTCTCAGGGAGCTCAATCATGCAGTATATTATCTGTGCACTTCTGAGTTACAGATGCCTCCATCTCCACAGCTCTTGCGTTAATATCTGTCACGGAATGACAAATATCTCCAGAATTCAGTGGCATAAACCAAATCACATCAATGTTTTAGTTTCTGTGAGTCAGGAATCTGGGCACTTTTCACTAGGTTCTTTGCTTTTCTTCTCTCAAAAGGCTACCCTCAAAGTGTGAGCCTATGGTCTATCTATCGATGGCAAAGTCATGGCATGAGTGCTTCAGCTAGCTGTTTATTTATCACTGAAAACTAAAAAGTTCATCATCACTGGGCTATGGTAGAGCATGAAATGTCAGTAGGAAAATTGCCTTTGGAGATGGTAAAAATAATTCAGTTCCTGCAGGCACTTGGGTCAAGCCTGTTCTTCGCTGCTTGTTAGCAGAAGGCTACACTCAGTGCCTTGGCATGTGAGTCTTCGCAACATGATAGTTTGCTACATCAAAGGCTATGAGCTGTGAAAGTGGAGGGACTGTACTGGCAAGACAGGATTCACCAACTTTTATAGCCTAATCATGGAAATGACATCTCAATGATATACATTCTGTTAGTCAGAAGCAAATTATTCAAGGAAGAAGGCATTGCATAAATTCTGAATACCAGGAAATGAGGCCCATTGAGGGTTCATTAATATAAGGGCTTCTGAATTAGTTGCTTTCCTGTTGCTGGGGCAAAGTTCCCAGCACCCACAATGTAACAGGGAGAAGTTTATTTGGGCTCACAGTTTCAGAAGGTTCAGTTCAAGATAAACCTCATTTGCAAGTCAGAAACAACATGGCAGAAGGGCCTAGGGGAGGAAAGCTGTTCAGCTTAGTGCAGTCAGGAAGCAGAGAGAGAAAATGGAGGAGCTGGCCACAATAATGTCCTTTTCTAGGCCCAGTGACCCACATCTTCCAACCAGCCCCCACCTTCCAACATCACATTCAGTTATGAACTTACCAGTGGGCTATACACTGATGATTCTAGTGATCCAATGACACAGTCATCTCTCCAAAGCTTCATCTCTAAACATATGAGACTTCGGGGGGAGTTTTTAATCCACAAGAGCTGCCTACCACAACTGTGGACCAGATCAGTTTCCTTGCTCATTAAGCTGAAAGTCATTATCTAATGCAACATGAATACATTTGAACACACATTTTTCCCATCCTCAGAGAAAGTTTATTTCTGATTTTTTTAGTTAATGGCACCGCCATTCACTAGTATTCAAAATCAGAAACCTAGATACATTTATTTTTCCTCACCATTGAATTGGTCTGACCTCTTGCCAATTTTAAGTATCTATTAGAGCTGTCTCTCCATATTTGTCAGTCTTAAGCTATCGTGATCTGTAACCTGTGTTACTGTTAAAACCTCCTGACAAAGCTTCCTTTCCCCAAGCCTTGGCTTCTTCTTGTCCTCACCACAGCAACATTGTCATACTCCTGCTTAAAATTCTTTATTGACATGCTGTGTTTCAGGGCTCTTTCAGGGTAGATAGGACTAGTTATGCTGGAGATACAAATCCAATACTATTATGGTTTTCATAATATGAGCTACAGAAATTAAACTCAGGGACACCTTCTTGGCTGGTAGGGATATATGTGCATTAAATGACAAATTTGGTGGGTATAGTTGTCTTTTTAAATAAAATCCAAACTGTTTACTAAGATTTAAGAAGTAATTTAGCATAGAGTTCCAAATAAGAGGACAAAAACTTGAAACACTTATATTTGTTTGCAGGAATGGTTATCCATTATATTTTTAAAACATTATCTTCTTGGAAGGCTGAATACTTTGAAGATATCTTTGTTCTATTGTATACTTTCTAGGCATTTTTATTTATTTAATTTCCTACCAGTTCTGAGACACTCACAGCTGTTTGCTATAACATTTTGATTTCTGATCAGCTCTGCTTGCCCCCCAGGATGCCAGTGCAAGGAAAGAAAAGTGATCCCTCTTTCTTTCTTGCAGGGGCAGAGGCAGAGCCCTCACATCCTATTTCAGAACTCTAACTCCTCCCATATCATACAAGACCTTAGCTATTTGGAATTTGGAGATGTCATAGTCTGCTTTAACACACCCCATCTGCTAATCTGATCACTGGGTAGGGATGACTAAGAGTTAAAATGGCACTCCCCAATCTATGGCACAGTGGACAGTCTTCAAACATTGCAAATATTGCCCTGACAGTTGTCCCAAAGGTGCTGTTTACACTTTTGGATTTCCTGGAAGCTGTCAATACAGAAACAGACCTGAATGGGCTAATGATAGAAGACTGGTCCTCAGTCACTTGTGTTTATTTTCAGTCTGTGCTGTTTATGATTTCAACTCATAAGTTTGGAGATTTTCTGAAAATACTCCCTTTCCTCCAGTATGCTTTAACTAGGTCAATTTTACCAGCTTGAAAACAATTGATACTTGTTATTCTAATAGCCCTATGAAAAATGAGATTGAAAAAATGACCTTTTCATAGAATGTTATGGGAAAAAACTATAAAACCCCTTAAGATTTGATGTGGCATTTCCCATTCAAAAATGATCAGTATTTTTGGCCCATGCCTATAGTATTTTGTAGTTGGCAGCTGAATTATCTTGGCCTCTACCCAAAAATTCTGCCCTCAAAAGCTGATCTTCAAATCTCCTGGTTAATGAAAGAAGTATTTAAAACACTTATTGATAATTTACCTGGCAAAAATAAGACATTGCAATAGTTTGATTTTGAAACACTGTGCTTATCCAAGTGTCAATAAGAATACACAGAGTAATGCCTTTGGAATAGTACTGTAATACTTCTACTGTTCAACAAGACAACCTTTGAGATAGGATATTTCCCAGGAGCCCATTTTACATATAGAAAACTGAAGGATAAGGAAAACCAAGAGCTTGGCAGCATCAGTCAATACTTGAGATCACAACTCTAGATGGAATTCTAGTTTCTTTTGATCATAGCACATTATTTTCAGTGTATATTTTCTGAAATGCAATGTATATATTAGACTTTGTGTAGTAATTTATCCTTGAACTGCACCTAAGAGTTATAATTGTTAACCAAAAAATGACTAACAGGATTATTTTTGTCTTTAGCATTAGTATTTTTATTTAAAATTTTTATTAGTGTCCATGTTTTTGATACCTAATAAACACATTCATGGTGGGGAATTGATCTACATACACATCTCATCTTGATCCTTTTTACTTTCTCTTCCTCATCCCTTTTCCCTGCTCTCCCAACCCCCAAATCCATTTTTCTTTGCCACAGTGTCTATCTCTCCAGTACTTTTAAACTCTTCTGGAAGTTGGTTATCTAATCCATGACTGATATTTTATTATAAAACAGCTATAAGTTTAATTGTCTATGATTATATACACAATTAAATGTTTCCTGATGCTTTAAGTTAGGATTACTTATGTTACTTTTTCCTGGAAAATTTGCATTAACTAGGATGTCCTGCCTTTGTAAATTAATCCATAATTTCATACATGGGACGTCCAAATCTAGTCTTTGTTATTAGTCAATAGTATTAAATCACTGTCTTTCAATTTGATAATAATTCTGGCTTAATCCAGTCTTGTCCATAATATTACCTACTATCCTTTGTTCTTTTGTTGTGTAGGGGAGAAATTACAATTTGGTGAGGGAAAACCTCAAATGGAACACAGTGTTACAAACATAAATTTTTAAAGCAATCTAGCACCACAGATGCTAGTTGATGTGGAATGAAATGTTAGCTGTTCTACATACAGAGTCCAGTAAAACACAGTTATGCCCCAGGGCAGCATAAATATTTCCAAAGCAGCATCTTCAAAAAGGTAGAACATGGCTACAGGAGTCTCTTGGCAAATAAAAGGTTAGTAACAAGGTTTTAATTTTGACAAAAGATCTCCAGTTATTTTGTGAATGAAATAGGCAGGCATAAAGTTAACGCCCTGCAAAACTGTAGGCACACACTGTATCTAGACCCAGGAAAATAGACCAGCACTCTGTGAGGAAACTGGACTACAAACAAGAAGGATTTTCACTATTCAGGGGAAGACAGAAGGCTGCAGCTTTGGTTTAGGTTTCACTCCACACATACTGAATTTTACAAATATTAGAAATAGTAGGCTTACCTGCTCATGAGGATAGGGCTAAATGAGAAAAGGATTTTTTACAGGGAAATGATATGATCAGATCTCCTCTTCAATAATATTAACTATTGCTAAGCATCTTAGGCACTTTTGCATCACTTGAACAAAATACCTGACACTGCAATTTAAAGGAAGAGAGGTTAGTTTTGTCTCATGAGTATTAGAGAATTCAGTTCATAGTTACCTCAGTCCAAGGCAGGAAGGGCATGAAGGAAGGATTTGGTGGAGGAAAGTTTCTTATGTCATGGCAGCCAGAAAGCAGAAAAAAAAAAGCGTAGAGCAGGGGACATAAATATATTCTTCTGGGTCATGCTCCCAGTGACCCACCCTCCAGTAGGCCCCAACTACTAATAGCAAGTCAGCTATGGTACCCTTGGGATCTAATCACTTTCCAAACACATAAGAATTTTAGGGGATATTTTAAATTTAAACCATGACACTAAAGAAAAGCTACAAGAAGAGCAAGACTGGAAGATCATGTTTTGAAGAGGCTTTTGTATCTTCAAAGCACTGCCTCACTCTCACCTTCATCCTTGCCTGACTTCTTTCTACAAAGTCCTAATCATTTAACACTTTCATCTGTTTCTGTGTCTTTATTTCCTGTTGAGGTTGTAAACTTTGATGAACTTGGTAAGCTTAATAATTTGTTTCACAAGCCGGGGCTTGTAATCCCAGCACTCAGAAGTCTGAGGCAAGAGGATTCCCTCCAGTTTGAGACCAGCCTGGCTACATAGTGACTTCAAGTCCAGCCTGAGTGATATAGCAAGACTCTGTCTCAAAAAACTAAAAAAACTAAAAAAGAAAAAAAAGTTTTGGACCATTAAGTTCATAATAAACAATCAGAATAAAGTCAGAGTAAAAAAAAGGAAGTCTCCAATTCAAGTAAAGCACAGCATGTGCAAATGAAGGTATGAAATGTCATATACTCCATACTCAGTTATTTAGACGTGTCAAAAAGGGGAAGGCTGGGGACAGGGATTTAGCTCAGCAGTATAACCACCTTCCTTGCAAACACAAGGTCATGAGTTCCATACCCGGTACAAAAAAAAAAAAAAAATTACAGTGTGGGGGAGGAGGCTGACTGATACCTATAGCAAGATGTATCAAGTGGTCACCTTTTAAAAACACTAGTCACTTTCTTATGCTTTACCAAAAGGCTGTGTGTGTGTGTGTGTTGGGTTTTTTGTATTGTTTTGTTCTGGTTTTTTTGTCAGTTTTGAGAATAAAGCCCAGGGCTTCTAGCAAACACATGAGGTAAGTGCTCTACCATTAAGGGACATTCCCTCTCCTTGTCAGGTCATTTTTAAACTTGGCCTGACAATCTCTGAAATGGGGCCCTGAATCCTGGAATGGGGCACAGGGGTCCTTGCAGTTCTTCTGTAGAGGTACATAGGCACCTGTGTATCTAGAGGAGTCACCTCCATTCCTCCAGTCGAGACGCCCTTTTCCAGAACTCAGCACCTAGGAGCAGAGACCTGGATTAGTTATCCTTTTTCACTATCAGACCGAGGTAGCAGTACAGAGGTGCACCAAAGACTCATTTGTTTCCTCTTCTGTGTCCCCAGTCTGATTTGTTTGATGAGATCTCAGGGAAAGCCCAGGGAAAAGAGTTAATGGGTAGATGTAGAAATAATTGTGATCTACCATTTAAAACTTAGATACAAAACATAAAGAAATATAAATGGAAGAGATGATAGGAGACAAGGAGGGATATTCTGGAAATGGAAAGGGGTCTGGGAGAAAAGGAGCAATAAAGTTCAGTAAAGAAGAGGTATTTAGTAGGTAAGGAGCAATATGTGTGTACAAACACTCCAAGATGAATGTAATTATTATGCATCACAAAAATATGATAATAAAAATAAATAAAGGCAGTCAAAAATATCTGCTAGCAGAATATTCTGAATGGCCCAATCTACTAATTTATACCTTTAAATCATACTTTTATTTCATCTGTGCTTCTACTTTGATACTGTCTTACAAAGAAGCTGTAAAATATACTTTCCAAAAGTCATTTCATCCTGTCACATACTTGGATAAACAGAGGAAAAAGAATTCTAGTGTCCAGGATAATTGCTAAGGGCAAAGCAGTAGGCCTTTTCCAAGGCAGGCCTTTGTGACCATCTCAGATACTCAGAGATGACCTGTTCTAAATAGGACAACAAAAATCTAATAAAGAAAAAATATTAGCATCCTTATTTCCTTGTGATGGGTAATAAGCCTCTCTGCCTTTTCCATATAGATTCTTGCTTTATGTACCTACATTAAGCATGCTTTGACTCTAAGTCTTGGTAGTGAATGGGGAATAATTATTACATAAACCTCATACTAAACTCTGGCATTCTAAAGTATGAAAGATAGGATACATTTAAAGGTCATTTGGAGGTTATATAGTGAGGTGATATTTCATATAATAACACTTGGAAGTATAGTCAGGGAAATGACCAGATCCTGTTAGTCTATTTATACCAATACCCTCCTCACCTCTGAAAAATAGGCTGGTTGCCAAGGAAGGAAAAGGAAAAGATGAATTCCTTTTCATTTTGTGGTCAGAATAGCATTCCTTTCATACTTTATATAAACAAAGACAAATTAAAATACCTTGAAACAGACTGGGTTTATTAAAAATAAAAAAACCCAAATCTCTTACTTAAAATGACAAGCCTTGAGCACACCTAAGAAACTCAGAACATAGAATGGTTACTAAAAAATACAAGGAACTAAAGTGAACTCTGAGTTACAGGAAAGGTTATAAAATAATAGCCATGGTGTTAGGAACTGAATTTAAGTGTAGTATGTCACTTAACCACTAAAGTATTCTTGTATGTGTATGTACATATTTGTGTGCATGTATCTGTGTATATTTGTGTATGTATTTGTGAGGGGGGAGGAAAGAGATGAAAATCAATTGTTAACAAAATATGAATTTTTTTGTCATCAACTTAAAATTAGAAATTGAATTGCACCTGGTATAAAGGTGAACCTGATTGAGTTCATTAGGTTTTCTTCCAGTTGCCAATTGTTAGGGTGCATAATTTTTAGCCCTTGGGTACTTTCTTTTGAGCACCTATGCTTTGGAGTTATTTAAATTCAGGCCTCTTGTGTGCCTCACGGTTGGAGCCTAGGCAGGCTGAATACTTGAAGAGAGGGCTCATCTCTTCACGAGCCTGAGGTTGTTTTATCCCAAGACTTGGCATGCTGTTGATAACTCAGACATACTTGGTCCTGGTATTAAGCTAGATTTTACATCTCAAAAGTGAGAGGACTATACTTTCTGAGCAAAAATAACACATATCATTAACTTAATTTGACCTCTTTAAATCATCTGATAGTTCAGAGCTGTTATATGTCTATCTGTGTTATTTTGAACCACATATATTTCTTTTTTTTTTTTAGAACCACATATATTTCACATACTGGTTGGTACGTTATTGTTCTTAAGTTCACTGGCAATATCTGTATCATAGATTCTATATTTTATCACCTGAAAGATCTTATAAAAACATAATCTAAAATTATTTCTAGAGCTGCAATAGCTTAAACTTCTAAGACAATACTACTGTTTTTGATTGAAAATCAATCAAAGAAACCTGTGTAAATGCAAGGTAATGGCACAAATCAACCATCAAATCAGATGGAAAACTTTAGTTCTGGGCTCTACTATACACTAAGCCATTTCAATTGCCTCATCTGGAAAATAAAGATCATGATAGAACTTATCTACTTCATATAGTTAAGAGTACTAAAGAAGATAACACAAAATCATTAAAAATGCAGCTGGCACACATTAAGTATCTAATACAAGGTAACTAACACCACTGATACAGAATATGAGGCTCTTTGTGTTGAACTATACTTGACTTTTACATTGATATATGTTAGGAATTATACTTGGTTTCTCACCAAATATGATTTTTCCAATTTATGCAGTAATCCTATTGAATAGGTGCTATTGTCCCTGCTTTCAGACAGGGGAAGTGGTTACTTGATCATCTTAATCAGCACCATCATCATATCATATTCTTCGTTATCATTGTATTATCATTCCAGTTCTATAAAGTAGTTCCTTCATATGGATACAGAAATTTAAATACAGTATATCAATGTGCAGAGAAAGGCAGGCAGAGAGAGAGAGAGAGAGAGAGAGAGAGAGCAAGCGCAAAAGAGGAGAGGAAAGAGGAAAAATGGGAAAGATTTGTTAACATAAGCAAAAATGAAATGCCATTCAATCTTGTAATACTTCACTCTAATGTTGTCCTAAGACATAGCAGTAACACTGAAATTTCTCTGAATGTGTCCTATATCTTTATGATGAAATTCCTTTCTATTTAAAGGTGCTTCTACATTTTGGGTTAAAGTGTCCTAAGCACTATCATACTCTTGGTAGCTGTGTAGGAGAATACAGAGGATTAAAGTCTTTGATTCTCCTTCACAGATGGTGTAATGGATGGATGCCATTCAAGCAAAGGAATTAGGCATACTGCAGAAGGAGAAGAGACAGAGATAGCATAGAGACTCTATGCTGTATACCATAGAATATAGGGGCAGCACTTCTGAACTTCCTGAGATCCTCTTCTTCCTACTCCTAATTCCTTAGATAGTTGGTCACTTTATATTCACACTCTAGAAGTTACTGCTGAAAAGGATCACTCATAATATTGCAAATTTATGTGAAGTACACCTGTTGTCTCAACTTCTAAACATGAAAGTTTATTTCCATCTACTGGAACATTTCCTGCATGACCAATTTATGCTAGATGGGTAGTGCGTTGTTGATGAGATAAAGACTGAGATGACTATACAGAATTGATAACATTTCAGATAGGATTGTAATAATGCTGGAACATGGGAAGGGGACAAGGGGCACTGTTCTGGAGGGTGGCAGTGATAATGAGCACCACGACTTTGAGTTCCGTTATTGTTACCAAACTTACATTCCTCGCCGTAAATTCCCATCAAACCCTTTGGTTATGCTTGGTCTCATGTAAAGTCTTCTCAAATTTTATGTCAGGAAAAGAGTTAAGGCTGGGCTTCATTATGGAAGTCATAACTTCATTATGGAAGTTCTAAACTGGATACACGTTTCTTAAGTAATTATCTGTGGCTCAAACTCAACTTTTTTTTTCTTTATTTTCTTTCTCTTTGTCGCTTGTCTTTCATTTTATATTTCCAATATTATCCTAATCTACTTTATGTGTGTGTAATATTATATGATTGTAATAAAGTCTTTTAAAAACTTAGACTAAATATTTTTAGCCAACAATGTTTATCTACTTGTGTCTATAGTACTTAATATTCCATCTTTTACCGTACCACAAGGTCTAAATCTCAGATTCTTACCCTCACAATTAAAAAGTGATATTAAACTAATTTTGTCCCTTTGTGGTTTTAAAACCATTATCATGGTGGTGTTTTGATCTTTCTTGATTTATAAAAAAAAGAAGCATAATTGATGCTCAATGAATTGCATATATATGATGCCTAAAATTTGATAACTTGTATTCTCAAGAAGCTATAGTCCCAATCAAACCATCACCAAATCACCCTTCACCACACAATGAACCCATACTTGCCTGCTGAAGTTCACTTATATTATGACTATCTATAATGTAATCCTTCTGCTCTCTGCCATGCCTGACTCCGATTGCCAGTCTGTCCCATAGTCCCTGGTCCAATTATTCCCGGCCTGCTGGTGAACCTATTTCCTCTTAAAAGCCTATTGACCGTATGGACTTTTATGTATATATTCAAGTTAGAAACAGAGTAAGTTTTTGGTCTAATTAAAACAATGGCAATAACAACATTGTATATATATATACATATATCTTATATATATACAAGATGTTATTTTGCACCCAAAGTTTCCTTCTGGCACATTAGGAGGAGCTATTATAGAATGTTTTGCATTCTAAAAACTATGGGTTTTTTTTCAGTACATTTTAAATGGAATGTTTTTCACTCTCTTGAGCAAGGCAGACAAAGGCTTTAATTAAACAAATGTTGCATGGGAACTCTTGCCCCTAAAGCCTTTATTGTCCCTAATTAGCAGATGCAGCTGTAGACTCTATCAATATTAGATGGCCTGTTTATTATGTCCATTAATATTGCACTCATTAGGGAGTATGTGCAAAGCACCCCGGAATTATCAGCTTTAATTAAAATTGGATCAAATTGTAGAGAAAATACCCCATGCAAAATGGACCAGGTAAAACAGGAGATTAAGAAAACAGCATACTGGGAATATTACCAAACCTTCTTCGAGAAAACTAAAGAAGGATATTTTATGTTCTTAATGTCAGCAACTGCCTGAGTGGAATAGGAAAGAAGCACAGACATTTGAGGGTCAGGCTGAGTTACAAAGAAAAATAATCACCTAAGTTGGAACATTTTGCTCCCCAGTGGAGGGTTCCTGAGTGACTGCCAGGCTCTTGTCGGTTTCATATTAAGTAGACTTGAAGTGGTGCATTCATCTGAGCACATTTATTGAATCCATCATTCAAAAATTATATAACACTAGATCTAGAAATATATATATATTTTTTTTTCACAATTCAGCACTCGTATTTTGAACTTCCTAGATAAAATATATGGGTCTCAAATATATTAGTTTTTTTTCAAATGTTATGGAATGAAGAGAACAATAAAATTCTGATCAGAACTTCTGATTCTGAATCCTCTAAAACTTATATTACAGGGATTCTCTATTATATATGTCAATACTTGGCCACACAGAACTGAAGGCTAATAACTTGAGTTTATTCCCCTTTCCATTTTCCTAATTTCTCCCAGTCATAAAAATCAACATAACAAATACTAATCAATAATCAGGTTATGTTAGATAAACTGTGTGAAAAGATTTTGACTTGTAGAAAATACTTGATAAATACTACTTCAAATCTTATTATCATATTCTACCATGAGCCTGTTTTGGACGGTCTTTTGAGATGTAGAATTTCTTTTTCCATTTATGAAAAAAAGACAAATTTTTGTGACCAGAAAAAAAATAACAATAGTTATTCCATATAGGTATCATTGTCTTTAAAATAGTTACTCAGTATAAGACAAAACAAAAACATTCTCGCAAACATTATTTTCAGTGAATTAAGATAAACTATTAGCGTAAATGAAACAAATTAACATATATTTTGAAATATTTTTAAGATAATGGAATATGAAATTTGGGGAAGTATTTCTTTCTCTTCTCTGCCTCTGTCTCTATATATGTATACGTGTGTGTGTGTGTGTGTGTGTGTGTGTGTGTGTGTTTAGGTTCTACATCTATTTAAGTTCTATACCTATTATTCATTTTTCATTTTATATTAATGTTACTTATATATATAATATTAGAGCATTAGACATTATATATTAGACCATTAAACATTAAATACCTCAATTAACTTACTGTTCAAAGCAAAACAAGGTTTAATGAATAATAATATTTATATATAGAGAGAATATATATATTCAAGAAAAGAAAAATAATAAATTTCTGGAAGCTAATTACCATCACTTTGAGAACATCTTGTAATTATAGAGGCCTACAGTAACTTCTATTAATCACATGAAGTCTCAATAAATTTAGTCTTAAAATATTTATGTTTTTCTTTTCCTGATATGTGGTTTCTTTGGTTGAATAAGAGAAACCATGCAATGAGATATTTAAGCTCATGTGTCTGACATTTCACTTAACATTATGTTTTCAAGTTGCATCTGATTACCTACTAATGCCTCAAGTTTATCCTTTATGGCAGCATAATACTCCAGTGTACATGATTTATTTTTCTCTCATCACTGAAATGAAATATTCAACACCCAAAGTTAAAGGAGGAAAGGTTTATTTAGTTCACTGTTTATAGAAGTTTCAGTCTGTATTAGTCTGGTTCCAAGGTAGGACAGCATGGCAGACAGGCATTGAAAAGGAGAAACAATTCATGGTAGGAAGAAGGTAGCAAAGCAACAACAGAGAACCAAAGCACTTTCTATCCTTATATTTCATCTAGGCTACTTAGGGAAGATAGCATTCACATCCTTAATCCTATTGCTCCTGATCCTAGCACTGCACAGTGAATCAATCCCAGTATCACATACTCTACATGCAGTCACCTCCGAAAAATCCCTACCCATGACTGCATGTGGCTTTGGGTGCACATCTAGGTACATATCATAACAGTGTATAAATACCATATTTTCCTTATTCATTTATCTGTTAATGGACATATACACTGTTTTTAAGATCTAGCTATCATAAATTGCTCTGCTATAAACATGGCTATGCATGTATCTCTTTAATATGATGATTATAACTCTTTTCGGAAGATGCCTAGAAAGAGGATAGCTGAGTCAAATGGAATGTCTTCTTTTAGTTTTTGAGGAATCTCCACAGTGAATTGCATAGTGGTTGTACTAGTTTACATTCCTACCACAATGATGTAGAAATAGAAATCTTGATGTATCTTTGGATCCTTATTGGGCTTACTAACTTTATAATGACCCATTAAAGGAAAGACAAAGTATAATTCATCCTTTGTTCTCTATATAAATATGAGTCTCCTTCAAATTTTTCTATTTCTTAAGGAAACAATTGGTAGTGATATTTCTGCATTATAAAATTTGTGATATTTGAGGAAAATTTTAATCTATAATGAGAGTGCAGCAATAGTTTAAAGTAGGCATCTTACATTTTTCTATTGAAGTCTCCATAAAAGTGTTTATATTTAAAGATACAATTTATCTTGAAAATAATGTGGTTCTATACTCCATAATTTATACTTTAAAAAATTAAATACCTCAAATATTTTGAAGAAAACGAGATATTATGGTAGACACTGTTGATTTCCTGTTGTTTTGTTTTGAAGTCCTGTGTTACTTGCATTGTTCTGTTCTGATCTGTTTTGTTCTGTTGTGTTTTGCTTTGTTTTATTCTCTTTAAAATAAAATTTAAAAAATTTAAATGTCTCTAAATTGTTTCCTCCTAATATAGCTATTCAAGTCATCCAGTCACATCCATTCTCCTGAGGATGTGCCTACATTCTGTAGGTCCTCATGCCCCATCCCTAAGAAGTCCTGTAATGTGCTGAACTAAGAAAGTATTTCAACTTAGGTGGAGATAAGTCAAATAGTGAATTTTGCCTTTGGAAACTATTTCTGAGCTGAATGTCATGACAATAATTTCCCTTTGGCACTAGACCTAACATTCAGATAGTAATTCCTAGGAGGTCAATTATTTCTAGATGATGGTAGGAAGACAGGGAAGAGAAAATAATTTAGGTTCTATACCTATTACTCATTTTATATGAAAGTCGCTGTTTATATATTAGAACATTAAACATTAAATACCTGAGTTAACTTACTGTTCAAAGTAAAGCAAGATTTAAGGAAAAATTATGAGAAGCCATAGTCTAGGGTCTTCCAATTTTATAGTCCATTCCACTTCTATATTTATTTTCAAACTGAGTGCCATGGTACATTGCTCACATCCTTCACTGAGGCCTGAGGCCCTCAGTCCACTAGCACCAGAAATAAACTTTCTTCTTATGCACTCCTTCTTCCTTCACCTTATTGCAGGTGTTATTTCTGCAAACAAATATTCACCTAATGTCTGTTTACTGGGGAGCCCAGCCTATGGCATTTCCTAGCACTAGCTAGTTAATTGCCAGGCATTCTTCCTCTACTTTGCTTTCATTAGATACCACCTGTGAACTGAAGTGTGAAAAGAAAATATATGCATGACCCTGAAACATCATTGGTATGTGACAGATAACCCTAATCTGCAAAGTGATTATTTTCAGTTCAACTAACTTAATATAAATGTTTATTATGCTTCAGGCACTAAAGTATTTGATTAGTAGATTGTGAAATTAGAATTTGAGTTCAGGTCCATTTTGTCCAAGTCTGGTAGTTTTCAATCCACCTATGAACCTTTATGCTGTTCACAAATATTACCAGCTCTCTGCCAGCGAAGTACATGGCAGAATTGTACTTTTCTTGTCTACTAATGTGAAACATGATCAGTTGAGCTTCCGTGAGTAGAAACATGTGAGTAGAAAACAGGGCACCCTTTTACTTTATTTTTCTTCCCTGTAGTAGGGAGAAGCAAGGTTCCAAATGGTAGCGCCTTGGCCAAGTTGGACCTTGAATGAGGACATGGACCTAAGTCTCCAGCCTAACTAAGATGGGATTACTGCGTGAGGAAAAAATTTATTTTGGTTGTTTTATGTCATACTATCTGGAGATTATTCTTACAGAATACTTGACCTAACCTGGTTGATATATAAATTTTATCTAAAGAATAGAATATTTTGATAAAATAAGGCCTATAAATCTTTTAACAAATTGTCTAACACAGGGCTAGTAACAAACACATATTTTACAGAACATAATTATCTAAGCTTTATGTATTATCAAGTCATGTTGAAAATAGAGATTCTTGAGGCTCACAGCAGACTTATTGATAAGGCATCTTGGGTTATAATATTAAGAAACTCCCTTGGCAATTCTTCCTGAGATGGAACACTATTGTTCTACACAAATGTTCATTTGAGGGAAAATGCTGTGTGTATAGAACATAGCTTAACCGTTTTCAATCTCACTACTGCCTTCTTCCTTACCCTGTTCTCCCGATGCCCACTTCTATTTCCAAGAGTCTGGATTCTTGTTTCCTATCACCTCTCATTTATTTAATTATCCATTAATTTACATTTTAGGCTTATCATGTAAAAGAAACCACATGATGTTTAACTTTCTGTATCTAACTTATTTCACTTAGCATGATGACCTCAAGTTCTATTTTCCTAAAAATGACATGGTTTAACTTTTCTTTATGGGTGAGTAATATATATATATATTCACGTTTTCTTCAATCATTTATCTGTTCATGGGCATTTAGGCTATTTTCAGAGCAGAGCTATTGTGAGTTATGCTGTTCTAAGCATGTATATACATGTATTACTATAGAGTATTTTTGAATTTTGAGAATGTATCAAGGGAGGCATAGCTGGGGTGTCTTAGATACTTTTCTCAGTGTTAAGACAAAATACACCCACAAATTAAAGGAGAAAAGGGTTTTTTTGGTAACAGTTTGTAGAGATTTCAGAACACAATCAGCTGGATCTAAGGCAGGGTGGCACAACAAAGGAGGGTTGTGGGGGAGAAACATCACATGGTGTTAAAGATAAAGTGCTGGTCAACTTAACACCAGTGGATTTAAATCCCCATGGTGTTGAGCATAGATGTTCCACCTGAGGAAAGTTGCCGGCATAAATGGAGACACGGAGGAGAAGTGAAGCATTGAAGGGTTCAGGCATTGTGGGTTCTCCTACATGTTGCTGTTTGAGCTGTTGGGTGTCGTGGAGAAGCTCTGGTCCTTACATGAAGCATTGCTTCCTGGCTCTGGAGGGAAAGATGTGCACTGTTTAATCTCCAAGATGAACTCATCACGCTGGCTTCCTGGTATGTACTCAACTGTGCTTATCATCAGAGGAGCTCGGGGCCTCAGTGTCACTGAGGATGACTATGGTACTTTTCAGAGCAACCCTGGTGACTTCTTGGCTCCAGCATAGAACCCTCAACCTACCAGCACAGCTCCTTCGCCCTGCTGTCATGGACTTTCTAGCTTCCACCCCTGACCTTTGGACCTTCCCAGCACTGATCTGTAAAAGAGACTGGCTTTAGTCCTTCTTGTGGGTTCTAGACCTCCAGCTGGACTTGTGGGAGGCATTCTCATGAGCTCTGGGTCTTCATCTGGACTCATGTGGGACACTGCTGTGGGATTTAGGGCCTTGGCTGAATATTCTATGTGTTTTGTGTTGTGGGTAGATTTCCTGCATTTTCTTGTGTTAACTCTAGGTGGCCACTATAAAATAACGCTATAAACTGCATGTCCTGATTTTAAGTGTTCTCCTTACAACCCCTGATTACTACACATGGTATGAGGGGCAAGAAGACAGCTAAAAACAGTAAGCAGTGCAGAAACAGAAGCAGATGCCAAACCTGTTTTTATATTCCTCCCAACTACCCCCCCCTTTGGGTGATGCCACCTACACCGAAGGTCATACTTTTAATTCCCAACATCATACATTTAATTCCAGATCACATTCTTTTTTTTTATTTGAAGAAAAAACGCAAAACAGAAAAAAGAGTAGAAATAATACAGAATTTAAAAAAACACTAAAAAATCACTAGTTGATGAATTACATATTGTTATCTTAGAAGTAGTTGTTCAAGTTACAAAATCAAAGCACAAAAAGTGGACAATCAAACAATGACAGTACAAACTATTCTTTTTGATTAACTGAGAGAATTAGTAGTATGGTTATCTATATTGCATAATTAAACATACATACAGTTATATCCTTTACAGCACTTTCCTTCTCTTTCATTATTATGATATCTATTATACATTTTGGATCTTAGTACTCTTTTGGTTTTTTATTATTATTATTAATTTTTTACACTCTAGAGACAATACGATATTTACAAATGTGAGTCTTATTTATTTCACTTATGAGGATAGTCTGAAGTTGTCTCCATTTACCTATAGAAGCCTCAATATTATTCTTTTTATAGCTGAGTAATATTCCACTGTATAAAAATACCACATCTTTTTCATCCATTCTCCAGTTGATGGGCATTTTGGTTGTTTCCAAGATTTAGCTCTTACAAATTGTGCTGCTATAAACATGGGTGCACAGACATCACTGTGACATGACCTTTTCAGTTTTTATGGGAAAATACCTAGGAGGGAATAGCTGGATTGAATGGAACTTCCAATCTGAGTTTTTTGAGGAATCTACATACTTATTTCCACAGTGGATACACCAGTCTACACTCCCAACAACAGTAGAGAAGTGTTCTTTTGTCCCAACAGCCTCACCAACATTTTTTATCAGTTGTTTTCTTGATGGCAGCCATTCTTTTTGGAGTGAGATGAAATCTCAATGTTGTTTTAATTTGCATCTCTCAAATGATCAATATTTCTTCATGTATTTATTTGCCATTTGTATATTTTCACCTGAGAAATGTATGTTCATCTCAGATGCCCACTGAGGGTCTTTGAATTTGAGAGGCTTGATGTTTTTCAGTTCTTTATATGTTCTGGATATAAGTCCTTTGTCTGAGGGATTGCTGGCTAAAATTCTTTTTCATTCTGTGGGTTTTCTTTACATTTTCTTGGTGACTTCTTTTGAAGTGCAAAAATTTTTTAATAATATGAGATCCCAGTTGTTGATTCTTTGAAGTATTTCCATGTGGTTTGAGTTTTGTTCATGAATTCTTTGCCTACCGCTATGTCACCAACGTATTTACCTACCTTGTCTTCCAGTAGATTTAGTGTTTCTGTTTTAATATTTATATATTTTGATTTAGTTTAATGCATGGTGATAGACATGGGTCAAGTCTCACTCTTTGGCATGTGGAAAGCCAATTTTTCTAACACCATTTATTAAAGAGGCTAGCCTTCCAGTGAACATATTTAGCCCCTTTGTCAAATATAAGGTGGCTAAGTGTCTTTGTAGTTGTGTTTGCTTCTTCTAATCTGCTCCATTGATCCTCAGGTCTATTTATTTGCCAGTATCATGCTGATTTTATCATTATGATATTGTAGTATTGTTTCAAGTCATGAATTGAGATGCCTCCTATCTTGTCTCTGTTGCCCGTGATTGCCTTTCTTTAAAAAGAAAAAAAAATCAAACAAAACAGAAAAAAGGGTAGCAAAAATAGAGAATTCCAAAAGAAAACAAGAAAATAACAATAACAAAAAAAACCACTAAGAAATCACTACTTGATAAGTTACATACTGTCATCTTGGAAATAGTTGTTCAAGTTATAAAATTAAAGCATACCAAGTAGATATTGAAGCAATGAGATTGTTAACAGTTCTGCTCAACAATCTAACAAAAGCAGTAATATGGTCATCTATCTTACACACTTAAACATACATACAGTTATATCCTTTAGAGCACTTTCATTTCCTCTCTTTTTTACAGTAGCAATTACACATTTTGGGTTTTATTACTCCTACATTTCTTATTACTTTTTACACTTTACACACAATGTGATATTTATAAATATGATTCTTATTTCACTAATGAGGATAGTCTCAAGTTGTCTCCATTTAACTATGAAAGCCTCAAGATCATCCGTTTTCATAGCTGAGTAATATTACATTGTATAAAAATAACACATCTTTTTCATCCACTCTGCATTTGATAGGCATCTTGGTTGTTTCCAAGATTTAGCTCTTACAAATTGTGCTGCTATGAACATGGGTGCACATATACCACAGTGATATATATGACCTTTTCAGTTTTTCTGGGAAAATACCCAGGAAGGGAATAGCTAGGTTAAATGGCACTTCTAGTCCTAGTCTTCTGAAAATTCTCACACTGATTTCCACAGTGGTTCTACCAGTTTCCACTACCAAGAGTGGTGAAGGGTATCTTTTTCCACACAGCCACACAGCCCTGCTAGCATTTGTTATTGGTGGATTTCTTGATGGAGTGATGTAGAATCTCAGCCTTATTTCTATTTGCATTACTTGAATGACTGGTGATGTTGAACATATTTTCATATATTTATTTGCCATTTGTATTTCTTCTTCTGAAAATTGTGTATTCATCTCAGATGCCTAGCTTTGGATTGGGTCTTTGAATTTGCAGGCTTGATGTTTTTCAATTCTTTATATGTTCTAGATAGAAGTCCTTTTTCTAAGGGACAGTTGGATAAATTTTTTTCATTTTATGGGGTTACTTTTAACTTTGCTGTTGATTTCTTTTAATGTGAAAAAACTTTTAATAATATGAGGTGCTATTTGTTGATTCTTTGAAGTACTTCATGTGCAGTTTGGTTTTGTTCATAAACTCTTTGCCTACCCCTATGTCTTCAAGATTTCTACCTACTGGTTTTTAACTTTTTGAAGTTATTGTCAATGGAATTCTTTTGTTGTTTGTATCTTAGTGGGTTCATTATTGGTTTACAGATATGTAATTTTGTGTGTGTGTGTGTGTGTGTGTGTGTGTGTGTGTGCTGATTTTATATCCCACCGCTTAACTGAATATAGCTGATCTTCATGTGGAAATTTTTTGGTCTTCTATGTGAAGAATCACATCATTTGTGAACAAGGATAATTTGAGTTCTTTTTCTATTTTTATTCCATTTCTTTCTCCTGCCTGATTGCTCTGGCTGAAGTTTGAGGCACTACTTTAAAAAGAGTGGTGACACTGGACACCATCATCACATTCTAATTATAGAGGAAATGCCTTCATCTTTTCCCCACTCAGTATAATATTGGCTGTGTTTTGCTATGTACAGCTTTCAGCTTTAGGCAAGATCCTTTTATTCCAATTTTCATCAGTGTTTGTATCATGAGGTGAGGTCGAATTTTATCAATGTGATTTTCTGTGTCACTGAGATAATCATGTGCTTTTATCCTTGATTCAGACTAAGTGGTGTATTACATGTATTACTTTGTGCATTTCTTACTTTGTGCATCCCTGTGATGAAACCAACTTTGTCATGTTGTATGATCTTTTTATAGAGTGTTGGACTCTATTTCCAAGTATCTTATTGATGATTTCTATAGCTGTGTTTACCAAGGTTACTGGCCTTTAGTTTTTCTTTTTTGTAATTCCTTATCTGGCTTTATTTCAAGCTGATATTCATTTCATAGAATGAGTTTGGCAGTCTTTCTTGCTTTGGCATTACATGGGAAATTTTGAAGAGCATTGGTATTTACTTCGGGTAAAATTCAGTAGTGAATCCATCAGGTTCCGAGTTTTTTGTGGTTGGAAGAGTATTTATTACTGCAAGTTTTTCATTGCTTGTTATTCATTTATGCAGGATCAGTTCTGGTAAGTCTAAAACTGTATCCATTCCTTTGACATTCTTAAATATGAATTTTCCTAATAGTTCCTAATAATCCTTTCAGTGGTGTTTATCATTTTAATTTTATTAACGTGCATCTTCTCATTCTTTCTGTTGGTAGATCTGACAGTGGGTTTATCAATCATATTTATCTTTTTGAACTACTCTTGGATTCATTGATTGTTGGTGGGGGTTTTTAATCTCAGTTTCATTGATTTCTACTCTGATCTTTATTTCTTTCCTTCTGCTAGCTTTGGGTTTGTATAATTCTTGTTTCATAGAACCTTGAGATGCATCATCAAATTTATTTGGGATCCTTCTGTTTTTCTAATATAGGCACTTACTGCTATGAACTATCCTGTCATAACTACTTTCATTGTGTCCCACAATATCTGATATATCTATTTCTATTGCCATTTTTTCTAGAAATTTTTAACTTTTTCCCTGATTGCTTATGATCTATTGATCATTCAAAATTTTATTTTTCAATCTCCATTTATTTATGTTTCTTTAGTCTCTAGCTTCATCTCATTGTTATGCTACAAGATAAATTCAATTAATTAAAATCTTTTGTATTTATTGAAATTTGTGCTATGGCCCACATAGGTCTGTTTTGGAGAATGTTCCATGGACTGCTGAAAAGAATGTGCATTTTGTTGTAACTCGTTGAAAAATTTAGGGGCTGGGGATTTAGCTCAGCGGCATAAGCGGCTGCCTTGCAAGCAGGCAGTCGTGAGTTTGATCCCTGGTACCGATAAAAACAAAACAAAGCAAAAAAAAAACAAAAACTGGTTGAAAAATTCTATGGATATCTGTTAAACTGATTTGTTCTGTGGTCTAGTTTAACTCTAATCTTTCTTTGTTAATTTGTTTTCCTGGTTCACCTATCTATTTATGTGAGAGTGGTATCAATCCTTCATATGATTGCATTGTTCTTTTACTTCAAGTGTTTTGTAAAACAGAGTGTGCTGATGTGCCATGTATTTACATATATTTATATGTAAATGTTATATTTTATTGGTAAATCATTCTCTTCAGCAATATGTAGTGACCTTATTGGTCTTTGTGTCTAGCTTTGGTTTGAAGTCAGCTTTGTGAGGTATTTTAATAGATACTCCTGTTTGCTTTTGAATCCCAACTAGTTGGAGTTTCACTTTCCATCCTTACTTTTTTAGTCTGTGTGTGTCTTTGAAGATGAGATGTGTCTTTCATAGGCATTATGCTTAGTTGGATCATGGTTTTTGATACAATCTGCCAGTCTGTGTCTTTTGATGGACTGGTAAATCATACATACTGAGTGTTATTCTTGTCATTATATTGCTTATCCAGTACATTGTTCCTTCAGTTTCTCATTTGTTTAACTGCTCTCCCAGTGAAAGTCATCTTGTAGTTGTTGCCATCCTTGTCATTTTTGTTTATATTTTTACTTTTTTCTGCAATGCTAGGTTAGTGGTTTATGTTTATCATGAAAGTCCCTTTTGATTTTGAAGGAAGGCTTCCCATAATATAGTGATTTGGATGGGCAGTTATTTTCTTCTAGGGCTTGAAAAACTTATGCGTGCCTCCCTGGCCTTTAAGATTTCTGCTGAGAATTTGGCTGTTATTTCAATGGATTTGTTCTGTAGATGATTTGACACTTTCTTCTAACAGCTTTTATAACTATATTCTGTCTTTGTTCTGAGTTTCTGTCATTTTGACTATTTTATATCATAGAGATATTCTCTTGTCCTGTCTGTTTGGGATTCCATACCCACCTCATACCCATCTCTTTCTCTAGATTTGGGACATTTTTTTGCAATAAGTTTAGTGCATAAAATCTGTGTGCCATTTCCCTCTATTTTGACACCTTTCTTGAGTCAGATGGTCCTTAAGTTTGTTCCTTTAGAGTTGTCTAGGAGGTCTTGGATCATCTTTTGATATTTTTTCTTGTTATTGTTCATTATTGATTGAATATTCTAGTATATTCATGTTCTCTTCACGTTTCAGTATCTTTTCTTCTGAATGATCTTGCCAATCTCTGAGCCTTCCAACTGAGTTTTTAATTTGACTTTCAAAGTTTTCATTTCCAGGCTTTATACTTCATTCTTTTTTATAACTCCTATCAATGTTTTCAAACCTGGAATTTCTTCCACCTCAGTGTCTGTGGGAGCTTTTAGGGAGTTAAGGGTAAGTAGACATCTTACTGCTTTATTTTCTCATAGTTTTGTTTCTGTGTAGATTTTCAGATCTTCATGGGAAGACCATCTATCACTGTTGTGTGGGGATCTATTTTGGCAAGTGACTTTTTATTTGTAATCTGCTCAGGGTTGTGAATATGTCTCCATTTGTAACTTTTCTCCTAGTCTTTTCTGCATCCTAGTGCTTCCAGTGCATCCAACTTCTAGTGCTGTACTGACAGGAAAGTGTAACTACCAGAATCATCACAATTGAGAAGCTAGCTCTATATAATATTGGATAACTAAGGACTTGTTTTAGGAGATTTCTATTATTTTTACTATTCCAGGAAAAATCAGGCTTAGTAATGAAGCATAATATGCTAGAAAATATTAAACTGTAATGATGTTTTTATTAATTTATAACAATTAGTCTATTTATTTATCTACCCATCCACTATGAAAAGATAGAAAAGGAAACAAAAGAACGAAGATAAAACAGGGAAGACCCAAGAGACAGAAGAAATATGTGGGGAAAATAAAAGGAAGCGAAAAGAATATTATAGATGGGAGGTAAGAAATAAGGAAATCATATCCATTTGTTGAACCAACAATCAAAGTTAAATACCATAAAGAAACAACCAATGATGTTGGCATATGTGACTATACAACATGGAATGTTATAAAAGCAACAGCCAAAATCTTATATGTGCTGCTGTGTTTGTGTACACATATGTAAAGATTGAACTTGTTATAAAAATCAAGTAAAAAATGAAGAAAACAATTATCCTGCTTGTTTCAGTTAGGGTAAATGTTTTATCTTGTCTGTATTTAGCTTGTCTATACTGTTGCCTCTAGACTACTATTCTCAGGAGCATCTGGTTTTCTGAGGATGTGGGTAGGGTGTTCACATCCCTCTTTGGTCTCCCTCTGATAGGTTTTGCAGTCATCCTCCTGCTCTGGGCTCTGCAATATGTTCTGCCCTTTGTCTTTTACTCCAGTGCTCTTATCTTGGTACTATACTACCTCTGCTCTGCCAAGCCTGTCTGTAAACCACAACTTCACTGGTCTCTGATGAGGCAGGAGACAGCACTCCTCTATACATGGCTGTCTGGTGGCTTTTTACTGCCTCTGTTATTTATGTCACAGCCACACCTCTGAGTTTCTCTTTGTCCCACAGTTTTGGTGACTTCTGAGGACCTGTAGGAAAAAAACCTCAGCAGGCACTGATCCAGAGTGCTTTCTCCACCCTGCAGGTCAAATGCCCCAAATATTCATCTCCTCTCTTGGTGTCTCTCAGGCCCACAATTTCAGTGATGTTTGGGGACCACTCAAAGAGAGTCGCACCACCATTCAGCAATCTTTCCTCCACTCACAGTTCTTGCAAGTTACAGCCACTGGCAGTCCCCATGTTTCTCACTCTTTTGTGAATCCTGCTTTTCTGAATATCAGGTCCCAAATCATGACCCTGGCCTCCAAGTTTCTCTGCCCTTGGGGCTTGTGAGTTCCCTCTCAGCTACTGCCCTCTGAATGCCTCTCTAGCTTGCATTTTCTATGGTATTCTGGTCCAGGGAGGGCCTCCTTGCAAAATGTCTTACTCAATGAACCCCTGAATCCTGGCAAGAAAAGATCTAGACTTGTTGGACTCTGAAAGCAGTGGTAGCTATGCTGGGCAACTATTCGTCAGTCTACTTTGGTTCTTTCCCAGGAGTGATTTGCATTTTCCCAAATGGTGTGTTCTTCAGATCTGGGCTGTAAGCAGTAGTGGGATCCAGGCTCATCCCTGGTTTTTATGCTAACCACCCTTGTTTCTGGGTTTCTTCTGTTTACCTTCTCCTTCAAGTTGCTTTCTAGTGGCTCTCTTCCTTTTCACCCTCTGCAGCTATGTACCTGCTGACCTTGGTGAGAATTCCTTAAATATCCTGTGAGTGCGGCTTCTTCTAGCCTGACTCGCCGGATGCCTCCCCTTGTAATTTTTTTTAAGTCTTGCTGTGTTGCCCAGACCAGTTCTGAATTCTGGGCTTAAGCAGTCCTTCCAGCTCAGGGACCAGAGCAGCTGGGCAAGTTGGTGCCACTGTTTGTAGCTTCCTGCTAGTGGTTTCAGCAGTGGTAACTTTGGAGCTATTTGTTATTCTCTGTTTAAACCCCCTGCACAAAGTTATTTTTCTCTGCTCTCTTCCTGAGTTTGAGTTTATTTATATTGTGAATTACAAGCTAAAAAAAGGAAGTTGAAAATAGGCAAGGCAGATGCAGATGATGATTCCAGTTCCAATGAAGTCATTAAGCTTTCTTGTTCAAGAACAGGAGAGTAAAGAACAAAGTTCTGTTGGGTGAGAAGGGTGGGAGAAACCGTTCCAAGGGTATTCTGAAGAAAATAGGCTGAAGGAATGCAGGTCAGGACTGGCCTAGGAAAAGGCCTGCCCCAAAGCAACCACAAACAATACTGTAATAAACTGAGTTTGGATGTAGATGGGAAATATTTGGGTGAGTTTTATTATTCAAAAATAAGGGATGGCAAGATCACTAACATTATGGGTAACTTATTTAGCTTTGTGAAATGTGTACAATGCTTTTATAACTTTCTTTTCATCATTCTTCTTTGCTTTTCTCTTTCCCCTTTCCATATAGCTTATTAAAAATATTCATTTTTCTCATTATAAAGTTAAATAGATGAACATGAAGTAAGGCATTAGAAAATACAAAGTAAACAGGTTAGGAAAATTCATTTTCTACTGATTAGAAATTACTACTGTTAATTGTGTATCTTTTAATATAACAGTTGCCCATTGGAACACTATCCATTTTGCTGTCCCTTTTTCCTAGAAGAAATGTGTTTAGAACAGACTAGGAGAAAAGAATGAGTGAAACAACACTGTGAAGAATGTGAACATACGGATCATGAAAAAAGCAAGTGGTGTTGTAGGGGAAGTTTGTGATGCGGGAAAAGGAATGATCAGAAGGTGAGCAGATCAGAAAAACATGGGCCCTGAAGGCCAAGCTGTAGACTCCGATCCATAGGCCAAAGGGCTTAAATAAGATAGTGACTTGACCTAAGTTCTAGCACAGTGCCTGATTCAGAGCAGAAGCTAAGTAAATCTTTATTGAATAAACAAATGAAATATTGAATAAATAAATGAAAGAATAAATAAATGAAAGAAGAAGGACGCAATAGAATTAGATAGAGGCAAGAAATCCAATGAGCAAACTCATTTCCTGTTACCAAATGCCTGAAAACATACATAACAGTGGTAGAATAGACTGTCAGCAAATCAAATAAGGTTACAGTATCACAAAATTTTTCCTCTCACCAGATGGATATTTTTCTTGGTTCTGCTACACTACTCTACTAACCTCTGCTATGGAATTGGAATGTCTAGTTTAAATGACTATTAAAAGAATTACAGAGAAAGTATTTATAACTTCAGTCATAAGATATAGCCAGGCATGGTGGTGCATGCCTACAATCCCAGCACTTGGAAGACAGGTAGAAGGACTACTTTGAGTCAGATTCAGCCTGGGATACATAGTAAATTCAAGGCCAGCTTGGAATACATAGTGAGACACTGTCACAAACAAAGAAAAAACCAAAAGAAATAAACACAGTGGTAAAAACAAAGGGTACAAGTACCTAGAAGAAATCAGGGGCATCAACTGTCTGTCCTCTTAGCTGCCCCCTCTTTGGCTTGCTGCAAGCTCTTCTCAAGGTCCAGGGATTATTCTGAGGGATGGGTATGACTGGTGATAGGCATGATACTAACACTTTTTAATGAATAATTTCAGGGCCATGGAACTTCTTTCTTCACTTGATGTTCTTTAAGGAGGAGCTATGAGATTGATTTCAAAGCATCGTTGAGATGAGTGTTATATTTTTCAGCAGCTCCTTTTCTCATGGGCTTCCATCTTGTCACATAGAAAGGTCCTCTCTTCTCCCGCATAAGGACATCAGAATCCAAGACATTAGTTTCACTGGCTTCATTACTCCTGAATCCTACCAATCGAAAACAGTGACGTGATTAGTATTGTTTCAATTGCTTACTTATTTATTTATTTATTTATTTGCAGTACCAAAGATTGAACATTGAACTCTATCCCTAGCCCTTTTTTTTTCTTCTTTTTTTGGCACTGGAATTTGAACTCACAACCTCATGCTTATCAGGCAGGTGCTGTATCACTGAGCTATAGCCCCAGCCCAGTTTATCTTTAGCCAGCCTCTCACAAAGTTGCCGAGTTTGCCCAGTCTTGAGTTCAAACTTGTGATCCTCCTGCTTCAGCCTCTTGGAACACTGAGATTACAAGTATGTACCACTATGCCTGGATTCAAAACTTGCTCTTTCTTGGTGAAACAATGTTTATTAACATTTAGGATGAAAAATTTATATTTAGAACTTGCTTATCAAAATAAGAATATTAGCTTTACTTTCTAATTGTAGTTTATAACATGCATTAAAAAAATCTATGGTGTAAGTTTTTTTTTCATATTTCCCAGAGAAAAGGAATCACATATATAAAAATTTCTATAAAGAATCAATACTGATTTATAATATACCTTTAAAATTATTACATCATAGCCATTTTCATGTTTTTTATCATATATATGTCTGTGATTTTATTATCTATATTGTGTTTTTGAAATTATAAAATTGTTTTCTCAAATACTTTTAGTAATATGGAATGATACAAAGCTTGAGAGAACTCATTTGCTTTGGATGCTATCTTCTCGATATGATAAGAAGTTTGTTTTCTTTATATTTTACTTTTAATTTGTAAATTAATAAAAAGATTAGAAGTCAAATTAATCCTCATTCTGGTACAGCTTTATTCAGAATGTTTCCTAAAAGTTACACATAAATATATTAACAGATACAAATATTTTCGATCAGAAATTCAGATTTCTTCAAGTGTAGGAATAACAGAATAGCTTTGCTTTTGTATCCTTTTAAATGCAAATATAAATGGAAGATGTGAGATAGCACACAATAGCAATCATTTTGTTTTTGCAGTACTGAGGATCAAATCCAGAGGACTGTGCATACCAGGCAAGTGCTCTACCACTGAAATGCGTCCATAGGTCTCTCTGGTTTTTATTTTGACATAGGTTCTTGCTGAGTTGCCCAAGGTGGCATTAAAATTGAGATCCTCGTGCTTCAGACTCCTGAGGCAAGCAATTGTGGAACCTTGCTATGTAAGATGCCAGATTATGCTAGACATTGTGCTTACTTTATTGCCTTTATTACAATCATCCCCACCTGTTACATTGTTTCCATTTTTCAGAATGCTATAAGTAATTGTGCTTTATTTTCCGTATTCTCTTCTAAAACAGAAGTAGGAATGGTACAATGAAGGCACTGTGGGAAAAAGGGTCTGACAGAATTAAAGGGGCAGAGAAGCTGTCAGTGACAACTTGTGACAAGTGTTTGTTCTGCCATCAATGTGTATCACATTCCCGTAAGTTTTTGCTCTGACTTGGGCCAGTAGACAGTGCCATTTTACTCTGTGAGAGCCGTGGTCAGGAAACTTTCCTCTGACCATGTAGTACCAGTAGAAAAGCCAGAGGCAGCCCCTTCCACTGTCTTCTCAAACCCCTGCCAATCACTGGGCAGAGGAGTGACACAAGGCTTCTCTGATGATCTACTAAGAGGAAACCTGGTCTCTTAGCTCTAGTGTTGTTACAGGCACCATGCAGGCCAGGTCCTCTGACTCAAAGTCTGCGACCCCAGCACACAAGCTAATCTGTGCTCTGTCAATGCCTCTCTGTTTTACCATAAAGAAGACTGGTCAGAGATTGCTTCTGTTTTATTTAAACTGTACAACATTCTATTCATCATCTGGGGGGCAAGGGCTAAAAAAAAAATGCTGTGGCAGATGGAGAAACCTAGGGTAACAGAGTTTCACAGTGCTGATGGTTAGTGTACTGAAAATTCCCTGTGTGGTTTGGCTGGCCCTCAGAATTCTCCTTTAAGAAAACGAAAATGTCATTAGAGTTCCTTGAGCCTTTCAAGCATTACCTTCCTACATTCTTAAGTGATTAATACTGGATTTGAGGTAACCATAGATTTTATGGGACTCCACCTGGTGGCTTCATCCTATATTGCGGCTCTGTAGGATTTTCTTAAGCCTTCCATGGGGTGTCTGGGATATTTTTGGTTTTGCCGTCAGACACCAGATTTTAATTAGTAGAATAGGGAAGGTTAGCGAGAATATTGAGAGAAAAGGGACAAAGACAAACATTTGCTTGAGTTTCGCATTTATTAAAGACTCAAGTTTAGACTTTGATATCTTTAATTAAGGGGACAGACAGCTATTGACTCTGAGACTGTTTTAACCATTAACTAGTTAAATATAAACATTTAAAATATGCTAGAATTTATATGGTCTTGTGTTGTATTTCTTCCTTTAAAATAATCAAAATTGGAGCCTTCAACTATGGTGTTAGTTAAGGCCACACTTTCTTCTAAGAGATTCCATAGAGAGTACATTTAATGTCTGTCTAGCAAAGTGTTCATTGCTGAGATAGATTCTGAGAGAAAAATTCATAGAAAGATAAGAAAAGCAAGCAGAAAAAAAACTATATGAAACAATGATCATGTTTCCACTAGGTATGTTCTTTGAGATTGTGTTGAGCATTCAGAATAAGAGATTCCTGAGCCATGATTCCTATGACCCCTAAGTGACTGATAATGCAACAGGAAAGGGGACGTTTATGAACATTCACAGTGTTATATGTAAATATGTAAGCTATAACAGAAGTTTAATATAACTACAGTGGCTATACAATAGAGAGATAGCACACAGACAGATGTGCTATCATCAGTCACATAGATAGAGCCAGACAGCACACAGGCTGGGAGACAAGGCACCCTCCACCCCACCTCCTTATGTAGGCAACCAGCTGATTTGGAGGAACACAGGCTGGGATGATAGCAACTGAGGCACAAAAACAACTTAATGCTTCTATTGATTGATGGACTTTGCAGGCTTGCAGCTGGTAGTATGAGCATCTGGTTAGAGGATACCAATATGCAATATAGCAACTATGGGGGATTTTCTTTTTCTTATTTTTGAAATTTGACATTTTTCTCACTTTTTTGTTCTGTTTTATTGTTTTGTTTTATTCTCTTCAAAATAAAAAAGGAAAGAAATATTACAGATCAAAATTTATCATAAAAGTAGATGCAAATACACTAAATAATACCGACTGACCTCTGAATCAAGTAAATAAAGCAGCTTTTATTTCTGTTAATCATTCAGAAATAAATATAATATATTAAAAAAATCATATGAGTATCTTATAGTTGCAGAACAAGTGTAACTGAAGTTATAGCTAAGGGGTATAGCACTTATGTATCATGTGCAAGGCTCTGGGTTCAATCCTCAGTACTACAAAAAAAATGAAGAACGAGAGTATATTACATCACTAAATATTCACTTACATTATAAGCCTTTAACATATTGGAAATACTGTAGAAGTAAATTTCTTTGATCTGTTAAACAATGCCTATAAAACTGTCATTATACAACTCATGGCCAATAGTAAAAGTTGTGAGATTTACGTCACTAGATTAAAGATAGGGGATGTCCACCATCATCTCTTTGACTTAAGATTTTACTGCAAATACTTTCTAGAAAACAATGGCTCAAGCACTGGAAAGGAATAACCCATTACTTGGCTGGATAACATAATCATGAATGTGGAAAATGTAAAGCAATCACTGAGCAGACTGGAAAAAATCAAGCATACTTATTAAATTCAGCATGAGAAGAATTAATACTATGCAAGCAAGCAAACAACAATTGCCAAAAAATTATAACTCTGTATTTAATGAGTGATATTCAAGGTCTCTCTCTATGCAGAACACGAAAAACATTATTGAGGGATCTGAAACATGTTTCAGATAGAACCCATATCAAAAACAAAATTTTCAAAGATTTTTACATAACCTAAAATGTTAGTACTAATTGCATGCGAAGCCCAAGAAGAATGAAAAAACTTAGGACTTACATATCATAGGATAGCATTCATAAAGCTTATATGAAAACTTTTATCCACTTCAAAGCTTTGATCATGTTGAGCAAAAAATGTTGTGGTATGTCTTGTGAATGTCTGAACATCAGAGGCACTAAAGAAGATGACGTTAGTAATGAACTTTCTCAAACTACAGATGAGCAAGATAAGCAAAACAAAAGAGATGGTTAAATAGGTGTACTTATATAAAGCTACCATGGGAATTCAAAGACAGGCAAAAGGTCATTTGACTTAGTTTTTCATCGGTAACCATCAGTAATAATAAGTTCTATCTTTGATCCAACATCACTGCATACTTACCTATCACATTTTGTATATCAGAAGCTATTATATCAGTCTTCTGCTTACTTGGATCAAGAGATGAAACTAAGACTATGAGAAACACCAAGACAGTGTTATTCAAACAAGGTTAAATTTTCTGTGCTCTTGATGGTAGGTTTTCGAGTGTATTAAACACCTACAATTCCCTTAGTAACAAGGTCAAAAAAACAAAACAAAATAAGACAACAAAATTGTGGCTTGAACACTTGACTCCAAAACTCTGAGAAAGGTTTATCCTTGCGGTGTGATAGTCATCTGATAAGCCTTAATTAATTTAACAGATAGCAATCCTTATCACAATTCCTTAAAGTACTATAAAAGCACTGCTAGTAAGTAAATTAAATCTTCCTTCTTGATTGGATGACTCTTAGGGACTTGCAATGAAGGGATTCTTTCCTGCCTCTAGGTAATAGATTAGGCTGACCAGACAAGATTTTCCCTTTATTTTTGAATGAACTTTAGAAGTGCATCTCAAACAGGAAGATTATGAAAAATCATATAACTAGTTGTTTTAAAAATTTATATAAGCTAACATGGTAAATATGGCCAAGTCAAAAATGTTTCAGATCAAAAGGAAGAAGGGTGATATAAGTTCTGTTATAATTGTTACAGCAATACATCAAAATTATGCATTAGCATTGTGCAAACAAGAACTGAAGTTTGAAATTTACTTCTATATAATTACTTAGTTTTTCAGGCAACCATTTACTCCTCCCCATGTCTTACTTCTCCCTGTTAATCTACACTGCTTTCTTCAGCCTAATCAACCTCTGTAAAGGCATTTCCTACAAGACATGAGTATTAATCCTTTTTTGTGGTGATTTATACATGTTTTCCATATTAATATACTTCTTCATCTTAAGATACATGAATATTAAAGGCAATTATTATTTAAAATTTATTTTTATAAGCCAAAGGGGGACACAATATTTTCTAATATAGCAGGTATCAACAAATTTTTGATTACTAATAAGTACAAATATCAGCAAAATTACTTCAAGAGAAATGGAGCAGAAAGTGGAAATTTAATAGTCATGAATTTTCTGTAGAAAAGCATCACTGCACTTTTTTGTTGCTCTGAAAAAGATAGATGGCTGAAAATGAAAAGTCATTTTAAATATATTCATGATGACATGAGTGAGAAGAGAAAGGGAAAATGATATTTCTAACTTGCCATTATTTTTTAGGAAAAGAGGAAGGTAAATTTTTACTTAAAGATAATATTTAAAACAGTAGTAACCTCTGACTCCACATTGTAAGTTGTCTGTGACAAACATTTAATCTACATTTAATTCCATGACACTAGATATTATAGATAAAAAGTAAATATATCAGTCTTCAGAAAATACAAATTTTTTTTAAATTTAAGCTTAGAAAACACAATTATATTCTAATCATTTTTTTCTTGATCAATTTCACTTCCTACAACTTAATATCAACTCAGGCTCAGGTCCACTTGGGCCCAGACCCCTTTGTGGAAATGTTTTTCCATGTTTAAGAACTTGATTCATAAATCACACTGGCAAGCAGTTGAAGTGTTAACATTTGCTGTTATCCTAAGTCTTTGGTCCTATATTTGAAAGGGTCATCAATCGTGCCCCTTGTATTCCCACTATAACTGGAATCAGATTAAATAAAATTTAAGTAGGAAGTTTTTCTAGACATTATTACTCACGTACACCTCTATAACCTGACTGCAAAAAATATACGATTTTATGATCTTCTCTCCACTTCACATACCGTGTTTTACCCTGTAAGAGTTACTATGTATTGAACCATGTATTGTGATTTATGTACTTTACAAGTTGTTTATTACACTTAAGTTCTTGAAAGAAAGAGAAAAGAAAGACAACGAGGGAGGGAATGAAGGAGGGAGGAAAAATTATTCACTTAAAACAAAAAGGAGTTTTCAGTTCACAATGTTTCATGTGTAGGAGAAGGGATGCACCTTGAGATGATAATGTTAAGTGAAATAACTCACACTCACAACTCAGGCTTAAATATTGAACATTTTACTTAGAAACCTTAAATATAAATTAAAAACAAAATAAAGGATAGATAATAGGAAATAGAGATAAATCTTTCTCAAATGGGAATGGAATCTAGAGGTAGAAGGAGAAAAGAAACAGGAAAGTAAGAGGATGAAAAAAGGGATTAAGATATGTTAATCTTAATGAACATGTATATGCATCAACTCCCAAAAAGAATGTAAACATTCTGTACTGTGACATATACTAATAAAAGGAAAAGTTTCACGTGCTCGAGGCTTCATATGATAGAGAAACAATTAAAATCAAGGTTATGATTTCAAAGTTTAAACTCTTTCCTCTGTTAAACAATGCTTCCAATTTCTACTCATATATTTTAAAATACAGTTAAGACCATTTATTAAAGTCAATCTAAGTGAGTCTGAGTTCTAAATATTACATTTACTGTGTGTGTAACCTGAAGTAAGTTTATTTTACTTATACTGCCTGAGCTTTCTTATGAATAAAGCAAGACTAATTAAAATATATACATCACTGGTTTATAAAAATTAAATGAAGTAAGAAGGTACCTAGTATAGTAACTGACACATGGTAAATTCTCACTATACTTTATAACCCGTGGAAATAATCTAACAGTATACCTTATCAACCATTTATTCAAAATTCTCCAGTATCCCTTTCCATCTTTTCAGGCTTAATGCACATGGTATAATAAAGGTATCCGTCATGCTGCATGGCTAATTTTCTCTCCTACCAGCCACATATGTGCTCACATTTACACCTATTTTGTGCTGTTCCTTTCTCTATGAACATCCCCCCTTGTTTTTCTGTTGAATCTGATGCTAGGCCAAGGTAAACCTGAGTCAAACTAGGTCAAGCTCAACTTTGCCTTAAAAGAATTTTTCTGTGATTAGTCAGATCAAAAGTTGTAATTTCTTCTTCATTCTTTGAAAATAGGAGTTGTATTTTAGGTTTGGATAGTGTTTAAATTCTTAGGAAGACTTAATTATACCTGTGGATATCAGATATACACTAGTCTTTTCTCCAAAATATAGCTTTAGGATATAGTCCTGTCCCTTTTCCTCCTAAGTGACAGGTTTCTGTAATCTCCCCTGGCTATCTGGAGACATTTTGAATGCTTTGTCCTCCAAGGAAATGGTTATCTATTTAGTGTTGCTCACTGCTTTATAGCAATCAGTTGTTATGATACACATAACTGTTAATAATCCCATAATTTTGTGGAAATAAATTGAGGCTGTGTACTCATAAGGTGATTAACTCCTGCCTGTGTGAAAAGCAAACTAAAATCACATTATATTAAAACAGTTAAAGTCTATCATTTGCTTACTTGTAAGCTGCATAGAAGTGGATGGTTTGCTGGGGGACTTGGGGTAGTGCTGACTTTTAAGTAACAATTTATATGGATTTCCCATCATACAGTTCCATAAACATCATCCTTGTATTTCTAACAATGAGGTCAACAGAAAATTAGATAGGCAACTAACTGCTGAGGTGGTTTATAGTCAGGCCTGTGAAAGTCATCTCCATTCACATTTCTTTGGTCAAAATCCAGCCACATGACTCTAATCCAACTGAAAAGGATTTCAGAAATTGCTATTCCTTTATCTTCTGGAGATATGAAAGAGATTGATTGCATCTAGATTTTCTTTGAAAGGTTACCAGAAGAAAGAACTGTTTCTGTCTACACTGGCATTCATTCAAATAACTACTATTAAGCTGTTTCTTTTCTGCTCCAACTGAAAATTAGATCAACTGGACAATGTACTATCATTTTACTTCCAAAAGAGTCTCGGTATAATAAATGAAATATTCACTCTGAAGAATAAAATTCTGAAATTAATGAAAAATAAAGTTTTCCTTCTCTCCAATATGTGTTCACATTATTTTGGGAAGCCAGCTATGGAACAGGAAAGTATGGTGAGCTCCTTCTCACTAACTGTTACTCTCACTCTCCAGGAAACATGCAGAATAGCACAGACACGTCAGATTCTGAAAATACTGTGCTTGAATTTTACAGTTGTGATCTGGAACCAGTGCTCTTTTGGCGTGGCAGAAATTCAATGATTATTATTCCCACATAGGCACATTTGGATATTTCCCATTTGTAAACATTTGATATCTCCACCCTTGAAGTTGGAAATGACTTTGGTTTGGCTCTCTTTTTTTTAAGGGTAAAAAGAAATAACAAAAATCAAGGAGCAAACAAATGCAAAAACAACAGCAACAACAAAACTCAAATAGCAACAACAATAAAGAACAACAATCGTGATCTAGGTTTTCATAATGAGATGATAGAAATTTAGCAACAGTTGTTACGTTGCATATTGTTATCTTCAAAATAGTTGCTTAGGTTACCAGATACAGGAAACAGTAAAATGGAACAAAATACTGGATTTCGAAAACAAGACAGAAGTAAATCCCCCACAGTTGCTATCCAAATAGATGCTCAGACTTGGGCCTTAGGCCTGAAAAGTCAATCAAACAATACAGGCATTAGGGTTTTTTGTTTTTTGTTTTCTACTTCAGTTGTTATCATCTCCACCTGACTTTCTCCAAATCAGCCCATTGCTTAAGGGGGCAAGGGGATTGCTCTTCTTGTCTCCCAGTCCACGCATCAGCTGGCTCAGGGGAAGGCATGCTTTGGCTTCTTGATTCTCTTCCTGTTCCCCATGGCAGCTGTCCAGCTGATGGGAAGCTGTGGTTTTCCTTGGCTCTCTTTTGGCTGTCTTTTCATAGCCTCTTCTCCCTTCTTTGAGAATCTGATAAATCTACTCATAGTCTGATTCTTTGGCACTCTCTTAAAAACAAGCTCCCTACTACATTGGGACTTTGACATGGCATTTTTCTGCCTTTCGTAAAAACTCATTTAGATCTCAATGTAGACAACCTTTTCACTCTGGCACTAGGATTTTCTGTTAGTGTTTTAAATTTATATTTCTGAAATATTAGTTCCCAAACTCCAAAAGAGATACATCAACTTGTCTAAGTTGTCTTTTTAAACCTTCTCCATAGGTTTAAGCAAGGAAAGCATATCTTTTCCATTGTTTGAAAGCAAGCAGAGGAGAAAAATATTGTAACATTCTCAAAGGCTCCTATTCAAAAATTGCCTCATCTTTCAGCCTCTCTTATAGAGATAGCTTTTTAGTTAGAGTTGAATAAAATTCTACATAGTTACTATTGTTTGAAATTTAGAGGGAGTGGGTATTAGCACACATGGTTTTTTTTCAGCTACACGTCTGCCTTCAGCAATACTGAGAATATTACCAGTTTAATAGATTTTTAAACTGAATTTAGTTAAAATTTCCAAGAAATGATATGCTCTGAAAAATTAGAATAAATCTTCACTGCTGTGGTTCACTCATTTGTATACTGACTGGAAACAAAAGAAGAGGAGCTAACTTTTAATGCAATGAGAATTCCTGGGCATCACTCTAGTGTGCTTGCAAGATTATCTTGAGTGTGGAAGACCCCACTGGTCTCATGCATGTCTGCAACATGAATGTTCAGAGCATATGTTGAAGGACATGAAAGTCACACCTTACTGCATACCTTTCACAGCATGGCCATCACAAGTATAGATGCTGCATGTTCTGCAGTGAATATAAACATGTTTTGGTCATTTAATAATATGCAAGAATTCTACCATGCTGTCAGTATGAGTAAATTTGATGATAAATATGTTGGTACTTACTTAAAACTGATTTTTAAAAAATCGACATCACAAAGCAACATCATACAAAGCAACTCTAGAATATGGAATATTACCAAGAATAGAGTCATCCTGTATTAATAAAAAGGACAATTCACAAAAACACATAGAAACCCTAAATCTTGGCATTTAGACTGAGTGCTTGGGAGGTCATTATCTCTTCAGTATGAAAAAAATTATGACATTCACCTGTGACCTCCAGAGTTTCTCACATATCTCCTCCACCTTATACCCTATATGACCCTAAAATCTGGTAAATGACTCAAGGAGAGATTTTGAGCTTGATGCTAATCACCCTACCGCTGATCTCACTTTATATTCTTACTACTTGAGATTAAGGAAATTTAAATTTTCTCTTACAGAATATTTTTCATAACTCCTATATTCACTGCCAGCCCAGAATTTAGGAATTATTTCCTTAGGGCTCTTGAGTTCCCTCGTCTCCAATTTGTTTTATACCAGCCCCACATGATTGCCAAAAGCTTTCTCATTTCTCTTCCCCCAGCAGAAGGTCTAGACTTGAGCCAAGTGTTATGGTTGATACACTGTATCAACCTAAGAGGTTTAGAAGTTGACCAGCACCTCAGCAGGGAACCGGGTCCTCACTTTGTAAATATCCTGAGCCTGTGCAGGAGGAGGGCACCCAGATGGTGTGATTGCTACACCTCTCCCCTATCCCCAACCCTCTGGAAAGGAGGTAATATGCTTACAATATAAAGGCAGAGAAGAGGTTTGTTCTGCCCCCTTTTGCTCTTGTTGCTTTGTTGTCTTCTGCCACCTTGAAGTGTTGCCCCAGTGCCATGTCACCCTGCCTTGGAGCCAGCTGATTATGGATTGAAATCTCCACAAGCTGTGAGCTAAATAAACCTTTCCTTCCTTAATTTTTCATGTTGAGTATTTTGTCCTAGCCATGAGTGAACAGTAACCAAGACACTAAGTCTAACTCTAATCCTGGTCTCAGAATGGGCAAATGTCCTCAGCAGGAAGTGAGCCTTGAGATCATCAGCTCTCTTTCCAAAAGCAATTTTTTCTCTAAAATTTTAATCTAATCCCTATAGTTGTCACAACCTCCTGATGTTTTTAATTTAGGATTTATATAATTTATCTAACTTTTCCTAGGCTTGAGTTTTACCCTAGTGAGAAATGTATTACTAGCTTTACTGCATTTGAAAGTTGAAAACCTTATCTCTATCAGTTTTTAAAAGGTAAACTGCATTTGTTGAACTTTCCTCACTTATTTTGTGAAACACTTTTTCAATTTGGAAATTTCTTATATTTAGAGATATAATGAATAAATATATTTCATCAAAACAGATTAACTTTGTTAAGAAGTATGAAATTAAGATAAGTTCTTTAAAGTTAGGTTTCATTTGTAAACATGAATTAATGTTTGCAGTATTATGAATATAATATAATATGTATGACAGGGATTTGGATAATACAAAAGAATATACAAATGTGGAGTTTTAAAAAATTATGATAAGGAAGTAAAGGAATAATTTGAAAAGCAGTATGACTTCCTTTTGTACTAATTAGTTTTGCAAGAGCTACAGAGATAGAGTGTCCAAATCACTGTTACATACGCTGTACAGTCAGTTCTAAAAAGAAAGGAAAAGGTGAAATTTTCAAGTATACAACTTTATTAAGTTATATTCATGTAAATTCTCATTAAATTTTCATAAAGACTTTCAAAACTATTTTCTGCATTATAACAATAAGGCAACTTTTTAAAAACTAGAAGCAAAACAAAGAAAATGAAAACAAATGTTGATCAGCTGCAGGTGGTAGATGTGCTTACAATCCCAGCTACTTGGCTGAGGCAGGAGCATTACTTGAGACCAAGAGGTCAACATCAAGATGGGCAATACAGCATCTCCTGAGAAAAACAATGAGATTTAGGCTACAAAGGGTTATGACTCTACGGCAGACACATAAGTACAAGACTGAAAAGCAATCATCAAAACTGTGACACTAAGTACAAAACCTAAGCTCTTCAAATCATATCAAAGACTTTTTTATCAGTCTTCCTAGGGAAAAAAATAGAATTGAAAAATTCAGATAGTCTCTTTTAAGGTAATGGCATGATCAACAGAGGTAATTTGCATGGAGGTAGAAAAAATCACTTTAGAGCACTCCTTGTGAAGCAATGTTTTCTCTTAACTGTTCACTTACTGTATATTAAACTTAAAATGACACTGGCATGTTAGAAAGCCAGGAGGGAAGCAGAGTCTTAGGAAAGGTTAGTTTCCCTGACATCTAGAGACTGTTCAGAGACAATGTTAAGGAAGTAGAGGATTTTGTAGATAGCAGAGTACATAAGAGTTCTTGAGAACTTATTGCAAGGGTTTCAAAAGTTGAAGCCTACAGAGAGAAAATAAAGTTGAGACCTTGGTGAGAAATGAGAGCAGATTAAGGGATACAGTTCTCTAATTAGTGAGGGCCAGCCCACAGTGGAATGCCTTAAGAGTTCCAAGCTTTGGGAAGGAGGGGACTCTTACGAACTGCAGTAGAGGCATTACAGCATTAGTTCTCAAAGACTTTCGGGCAGATGGCACTAGTAGGGCTATATGAATGTTGAGTAGAGAGAGAAGAGTAGTTGAGACTTAAAAATAAGTAAAGGCAAGCTGGGTTTGCCCTTAGGAAGCCATTCATGTTTAATGATACGAAGATCACAGAAGAGTAGGAAGATGGCCCCAGCGAGAGTATGGAACATCTGCTGGCTCATCCACAAAGTCTGCATGAGCGGTGCCCAAATTCTTCAGCCAAAAACTCTTGATTATCTTTTAAAAGTCCTTAAATTTAGCAAAAATTTTACAATTGTCCAGCTTCATATTTTTAGTTACTCAAGCTAAAGAAATATCACTGACTGTCATGTGACGAATGTAGTACTTTCTCATTATTACTTTTTAGTAAGGTCTGCTTTTTCTTTATATCTATTAAAATATATTTATCTCTCTTTCAATGCAGCTGATTTGAAATCTCACTGAGAATTTTCAAGCACACTATGTCAAGGACAATTATTAAATAGTTTAACTGTTTGTTAATAATATGTTTGATGACCGATACCTTTGCATTGGTTGCAATAAACCTAATTTATCACCCCGATTTTATTTCAAGGTGTGAGGATAAATATGATCAAAGTACTAATTGGAAAAGTAATCAAATGAATTGTAAAAATGTATTATTAATTTAATTTTAACCTCATTTACCATTTAAGGACATTTTATGTTATAATGTTTCCTTTTTTGGTTTTGGAAAGAAACTCAGTCTAATTAAATAAGCTTAATATATTCAACTAGAAAATTAAAATATAATATTTAGCCCTAGTCAAGCATATTATGTTTCTTTTGTAGGTAGTTTATTCTGTCACAAATACAGACTATACCCTTCTATTTTTAAAACTCTAGTTCCTCATTTTACTAAAGCATATTCTGTCTCTTCTTCCTAGAAAGAAAGATCTCCCCACCCACTCTTCTGCCTAGAAAGATCTCCCCACCCAGTCCACATCAGACAGCCTTTCTGGTATTTACAACTACTCTGTAATGGTTTTCCTGACTCTAATGCTTTTTTTTTTTGGTACTAGGGATAGAACTCACGACCTTGCGCTTGCCAGGCAGGCACTTGTGCCACTAAGCTAAATCCCTGGCCTGACTCTACTACTTGTATTGCCACCTCTTTGCAGTTTATCATTCCAACTTTTAAACAATTTCTACATACATATATAAAGTAAACTATATACATGATTAGTGAATATATAATTGTATATGTGTATAAACATACATATAATAAATATATGTGCACATTTTATTTTAGTACACTGTTTTGCAATTGCATTTACATATCTATCTCTCTTAATGATTATTCATATAATTATATTACATTTTTATCTGTACATTCAATGTTCTATCTGTTCTTAGTACATGCTCAATGAATACTGTCATATTGAAATATTTGCAACTTATGGCCTAATGTGCCACTTTCTGAATTGTGAGCAGTTTTGAAATATATTCACTTAAATTAACACATTGTTAAGTAAGTTAGAGAGCAATATAGAGATAATCAGTTTAAAAATTTCCTTATGACATTTAAAGACTAGGAAAAAGATAAATATATACCACATGCATCTGAAGTGTTTCCATTCACATAATTGAAAAAACTCAGACTTTTTGGGTAGTATATTTTGGTTCCCTTAACTCTCTTTAATCTATATCTCCTGCATTACATTTGTTCAGGTAATTTTTGCATAAAAGCTTGAGAATTTCAATATATTGAAAAGCTCTTCAACAGTACATTTAATTTAAAAAGTTTGATGTAAGACTATTAGATTTTAAGCTTGAATAAAGTATAGATTTCCCTTAACATGAAGATTTTCATGGATTGCTAGGGTTGGCATTATTTTTATTATACTACTGAAGTATGTGTACTACTAGGTATAAACTTGTTAGATTTTTGTTCTTTTGTTTTTGGTGTTTGTCTCCTTGATAGTACTGGGAACTGAACCCAGGGCCCTCATTAAAACTGTACCCAGATCCCTTTTTAAACTTTTATTTTGAGATAAGGTATCAATGAGTTACTAAATTTTCAGGATGGGCTCCAACTTTCAGTCCTCTTGCCTCTGTCTCCCTAAGTGCTGGGTTTATAGGTGTGCACCACCATGCTTGGCTTTTATTAGTTTATTTTGTACTAAACATATCAAAACACACACACAACACAAACATCTGAGACTGATTTACTTAACATTAAAACATTGAATGTGATGTTATTACTTGAAATTTAAATGCCAATATTAATTCTAATAACATATACTTGAAATCAAACATGCATTTAATTGCTTTGTTTTACTTTTCTGTACAGGATTTTGTTCTTTCAAACTGCTGAGATGATTCATTACCTATTTTTAATTATCATTGTTATTTTAATTTCATTTTTATAGATACATTTTTTTAACTGCTGAAACCTGATTTAGTGAGCCTTTTAAATTAATGGTGCATACTATGCAATACTGGGAAATCAAAAGGCCTATTTAATAAAATTTTCTTCATTTTATATTTACAACTCCACATACCAGTTCATTAGCTTGTATGATTTGCTAGGTAAGAAGAGAAGATCTGCTTTAACTGACCATTCTGTCCCAAGTCAGTTTGTGTTTATCACCTCACTACTAAGGTGATATTGGGACAGCTTTTAGATACCACATACCAGTAGCAATAGCTGCTATAACCCAAAAGCAAACCAGGGCACAGAAAACTGTGGCAGAATGGATTTTTAATTTGGTTTCACAAATTACTCATTTATTCCTGTGTCTGGATTTAGTATAACTTCACTACTGAATATTAGGAGTGTCTAGGACCTCAATCAAGATACCTTTAATTATCAGTCATTGTTGTATGAATCATACTATGTGCTCAAGTCATTTTTTTCTGAGAAAAAAATTAATGTGGTTGCATTTTTCCAAAAAGAATATCCACTCAAAATATAGAGAATTTTGAAAACTTTCTCATTATACTTGGTTTTCCTATGTTGGGCAGAATTCCCTGTGTCCCTTTGTTCCTAAGAAACATTCCTGATGTATGTAGTCATCCAGTTTTTGCCCTTCCCTGTATTGTACTCTTGACTTGTTACCTATACATAAACAATGTGAAAGAATTTTATACAATAAAATTGTGCCTGGGTAGACATGTGAGAGCATTGGTAACTCCTCCCTCCATGCAGAAGACCCTGGTGGACCTGTGAGAACGCTGGGGACCCCTCTCTCCATACAGAGGGCCTGGGTGGGCCTGTGGACATGCAGTGATATAATCAGACCCCAGTCAGGTGTACAGATGGCCAGGTGGGTCTCGTGGCCTGGAGAAGTCTGACGCAGCAATAACAATGGTAGCCAATGGTTGGTGTACATCAATATTCCTAGGCCACTCACCCCAAAAAGAATCTAGGACTTGTTAACTGGCTCCCCAGGAGGAATTCAGGTGATTGGTACCTCTGCTACACTGTGGGACCCTAAGACTGGGTGAACACCAGTCACACTGTAGGACTCTGACTAAGGAACACACCATGGACAGTCAAGACTAGTGACATTCAAAAGACCAAAATATGAACCAACAGGTGGTAAGTTAGGTGAGCCAACATTGTGCTTAGGGACAAAGACACACAGAATAGAATCAGGTGGGTGGAGTGGTTCTCTTTTTTGTTTGTTGGTTTGTTTCATTTTTCTTTTTTAAAAATAATTTTATTTTATGCTACTTTGATTTATTTTTGTTTTTATCTTACTTTTTCTTTTTCTTCTTTTTATCAATTTTTTCTTTTTTTCTTTCTTTTTTCTCTTTTATTCTGCTTTCTTTCTTTTGTTTACTTTTTTCTTTCTTTTCTAAATACCTTGGAAGAATTCCTGCCACATATAACTAATCCCACCCTGCAAATACAAAGACCAAATTTAGATAATACCCTAAATACTCCTTCATTCCTTCTTTTCTACCCTTATCTCTAGTTTCTCAAACCTTGTGTGATAGTCCTTTTTCCTCCAACCTTGCTTCTGCCTCCTTCCCAGTTATCTTTGTTTCATAAAATATGCTCCTTAAATTTTCCAACTAAAGTGTCAAATGACTCTACCAAGGGGAAATATTTTATATACAAACTGAATTTATGATTGGTTCTGTTATATAACTATAGATTTTGCTCCTGTTGTCTAAAATACAAAATCAGCAGTTATTAAGTTTGTCAGTTTCTAAATTGTGCTTGATGTTATTGCTATTGCTAATTGTACAATTTTACCTAAGTTGTCATATCAGTTTTAATCAGTTGTTCTCACTTCTGTAACAATACTGGGAAGCTCTGGGGTAATAACCTCACTGCAGGTAAACACCAAAGGACTGGAAACAGAGTCAGATAAATACCAACATCCCATTATCAATTAATTGGGAAGGTTGGACCCTGGGACAGACACAAAGAATCTCCTACACAGAGAAGACATTCCTGAAGAACAGATTTTCCCTAAACCAAAGAATTTTTTTCTAAGATAGAAAATGACAAGATGAAAAAAGCCAAATGCAATCTCAGACCTCCAGCCCATCCAGGTCACGACCAAGACACAACATCATAGAATACATTGGAACACACATATATGAAAATTCTGAAAAGACAGCAAGTGATGAGGCCATAGACTAAATCAGATCAGAAATCATCTCTCAGATAAAAAAAACATAAATGACAACCATAACAAAGGAATTGCTCAGCATAGCTAGAGAAGACATAGATTTAAAAAAATAGAGGAGCATACGAAAGTGGTGGAAACCTAGAATGAACAATATAGAAACAAATAGAATGCATGAGACAGATTCAAAGAGATATGTAGGAAATTAAAAATTTCATTGAAAGAATGAAAAAACCCTTGAATGAAACTGAACAAAGACTTAAAGACTTTGAAGACAGAGTTGTAGTTAAGTGACCAAAAAATTAAAGATCTCTTAAATATAACAAATGCTCATGAAATAACAATTAAAGAGGATGGAGGATGCAAAAAAATATATATAAGACTGATAGGTGTCCATGAAAAAGAAAAAACACAAATGAATAAAAAAATTGCAGAAGACATAGCAGAAAATTTCCCAAGCATGGGAACACAATCTACCATACAGATTAGTGAGGCATATACAATTCCAAACACCATAACCAAAATAAATCTAAACCCAGATATACAATAAACAAGATGCCAGAATTTCAACACAAAAGCAGAATATTAAAAGTTGTTGTTGCCTGGGGATATAGCTCAGTGGCATAGTGCCTGCCTAGCAAGCCCACAGTTGTAATTTTGATTGCTGGTACAAATAAATAGATAAATAAATGTTAGAGAACAAAAACAGATCACCTATAAAGGAAAGTCCATTAGAGTCATGGCCAACTTCTCACCACAAACACATAAGTCAAGAAAAGCATGGAGTCAAGTATTTCAAGTATTGAAAGAAAACAATTTCCAACCCAAATGGATGTAACCTGCAAAGTTATCTTTCAAAATTGATGGAGAAAGAAGATATGTCCACAACAAAAACAAATGAGAAATTCATTGGCCTCATTTGTTTTTGTTGTGGACATATCTTCTTTCTCCATCAAACCAACCATACAGAGAATACTAAAAGATATTCTAGCCAGAGACAAAAATGACCACAATTCCAAGAACAACATCAGAAAGAAGCTATAATCCAGGGCAAGCAATTAAACAGAGGGATAAAGCATGGGAACAACAAGAGGAAAATAACATAACAAAGATAAGCCAATGTATATGTTATAACCATCAAGGTAAATGGTCTCAACTCAACAACCAAAAGAAATAGATTGACAGAATGGATCAAGAAATGAGATCCAAGTGATGACACAAGAAACATATTTAACTCAAAAACAAACACATAGATTGAAAGCCAAGGGATGGAAAACAATATTCCATACAAGAGGAACTCAGAAAAAAAACGTGGTAAGTTATTCTGTTTGCAGACAATGTGAACTTCAAACCAAAAATGATGAAAAGAGATAAAGAAGGTCATTATATACTTGTTCAGGGAAGTATTGAAGATGAAGGGATAACAATCAGAAATTTACATGCAACAAACATGGGAGCACACATTGCTGTAAGACAAATATTAATAGACATGAAAAATCCAGTAAGCAACAACAGAATTGTAATGAGGGACCTTCATATGTCATTATCTCAAAAGATAGATCAAGTAGACAAAAAGTTAGCAAAGCAATAACAGAACTGAATGAAATATGTGAACAGATGAATTTAGTAGATGTTTACATAGTGTTGTTCCACCCAACAATAACAGAATAGACATACAGAGATATGCTAATGATATTTTGATTGGGATAGCATTAAAGTTGTGTAACAGTATTGGAAGCATAGACATTTTCACAATGTTGATTCTTCCATTAAATAATTTGAGGAGTGTTGCCATTAAGTCTTCTCTAAATTTCTTGCAGAATTCAGCTGTGAATCCATTGGACCTGGGCTCTTCTTTGTTGGTAAGTTTTTAATTATGTTTTCAATTTGATTAACTGAAATTGAGTTATTCAGAATTTTTACATCTTCTTGATTCAGTTTTGTTAATTCATGTATTTCTAGGAATCTGTTGATTTCTTCTGTGTTTTCCATTCTACACAAGTAAAGATCTATAAGGCAGGTATTGATTATCTGAATTTCTACAGTGTCTGTAGAGATTTCACCCTTTTCATTTCTCTTTGTTTGAATTTGAGTTTTCCTCTCTTTTTTTGCTGAGGTTTTTCTAGGAATTTATCAATTTTATTTTCTTTCAAAGAAGCAACTCTACAATTCATTAATTATTTGTATTATTTTCTTAGTCTCAATTGCATTAATATCTGCTTTTATCTTTATAAGTTCTTCCGTTTCATGGGTTTTTAGTTTGATTTGTTCCTCTTTTTGTAGATGCCTGAGGTACTGAATTAGATTGTTTATTTTTGCTCATTCTGTTTTTTTTATGTGAGAAACACCCCTATAAATTTCCCTTTGGCAAGGGAGAAAAAGATATCTTTTTCCACTCTTGGTGGTAGTGGAGAGTGGTAGAACACGGTGGAAAACAGTGTGAAAGCTCCTTGATAATCTAAGATTGGAGGTCACATTCAACCCAGTTATTCCCATTCTAGATATTTTCCCAGAGAATTGAAAATATCATATCACAGCAATACATGTGCACCTATGTTTATAGGAGCTCAATTTGTAATAGGTAAATCATGGAAACAACCAAAATGCTTATCAACCTCAGAATGGATAAAAAAGATATGGTATTTTTATACAAGGAAGTACTACTCAGCTATAAGGTAGGATAAATGAGGCTTTTATAGGTAAATGATACAACTTGATACCATACTCATCAATGAAATAAATCAGCTTCACATATATAAACACCACATTGTCTCCCTAGCGTAAAAAACTGAAACAGTAAGTAAGATCCAAAATGTACAATAACTATTGTGTAAGTAAAAGGGGAAAAAACTGCTCAAAAGGAAGGAAGAACTGGGATTGGGGAAAGGAGAAAAGAAAGAAGGAAAAATAATATATATGTGTGTATATAAATATATATATATGCAAGTTAGATAATTACACTACTAATCTCTATTAGTTCATTGAAAAGAACAGTTTGTATTGTCATTGATGAATTTTTCATGCCTAAATCTTATACTCTGAGCAACAATTTTGAAGACAACAACACCATGTAATATATTAACCATTGTTAATCTACTATTTTGTTTTGAAATTCTGTATCATTGTTTTTACTTATTTTTTAAACAAAAATAAAATGAATAAAGTTGGTAGGACTTTAGATAACTGGAAGACTCTTTTTTGTTTAAGGTATCAGGAAAGATATTAAAATATAATGAAGTAATTAGAGCCATACCTACAATCATGACATCAATATTATTGCAGTACTTATTTTCTGGTTCCCTCAATACTTAGCTTTCATTCAACTGCCTTCCCTTTCCTACTAAAATCTATGTACTGTCACCAAGATGAGATCCTACTCAGGACTGTGTGGCAATTCTTTGCAAATTAGAGGAAGTTGCCCCTCTCACCAGGTGAATGCATTCCAGAACCAGATTGTGTGGTCTGGTGAGCAGTGCATGTGTTCCTTTGAGCCTTCACTGTTCCCCATGGTTAGGTGCCCAAGCTACAGTGGCCTTGACTGTGATTTATTCACTGTTACATGGACCAATTTAAAGTAATACAGTAGAAAGAAACATTAACCAGGGCTTCAGAAATAAAAATTAGGGTTTTTGTATAAAAGATACTAAGGACCACATTATGTCACTGAACTTGAGCATAAATGTCTCAGGTGCAGTTGGTTAATATCATTCAATGAGAAGGTTTCATGACTACTGGTAACCCTAATAAGAAGATATTACGATAGAAGAAACAAACATGACTCAAACTCAACATGGCTTTATTTCTACCTCACATAAAAATCAGGTGTTTTTTCCTTACTTTCAGGAATATAGGACCTTTATATTTTTAAATCAGATTTTTGGTGGTATAATTGATGTAACATAAACTACATATATTTGAATTATAAAATCAAATTTTTGAGATGTCCAAAAATGAGGAATATTACATGATTAAAATTTATTTTACTTTTTAAAGAAAACTTTCATCTTTTAATTTGTACAGGCTAATTCCTTTGTCTGGGAGCTACTTTCTGAATAATTTCTCTTACCTCTCATGGTGACAAGTGAAATTAGCTTTTCGGAGTAGCTTCTTTTACAGAAGTTCCACAAATTTAATAGGCCTTTTCTTTCCATGGCATTTTGTAGCATCTATATTTTTCAGCGTTGAAGATTTTTGGTATTGGTTTCTGGCTTCTTAGCAATTCAGTGTCTTCAACACTTAGTAGCACTATTTTGTTTCTGGTAGCCTCATTTGTTCATAAATACATTGAAATTCTTTTTTTAAAAAATTGAATTCTAATTGATACAGAAAAATCTATGTGTGTTATGAATATGTAAATATTTTAAGTAGCTATTATCTTAAAGTAGGCTTAGGGTATTTTAAATAAGCTTCATTATAAAACAGAAATACCTAAACAGACAAACAAATGAAAGAGAAAAGAATAAACCATACCAACAATATATATCATCAAATCAGGAAGAAGACTAAGAGAAGAAGAAAGGAACAAAAGAACTACAAAGAAAATAGGAAACAATGGAATGGCACTAGTAAATCTTTACCTTTCAATAATTACTTTAAGAACTGGGGATTTAGTTGAGCAGCTCAAGTGCTTGCCTGGTAAAAGCGCTTGCCTGGTAATCATGAGGTCATGAGTTTGATCGCTGGTACCAAAATAAAAAAAAAACAAAAATCAAAAACAAAAACATTTAAATGTAAATGAATTAAAATACTTAATCAAAAAATACAGATAGGTAGAATGAATAAAGCAAAAATTAACTGTACGCTGTCTATAAGAGACTCACTTCAGACTTTTTTTTTTAAGGTGTAAGGGCATATGTTTATTAAAGGTGGGCAAGAAGTAGCCCTACAAAAGCAGGTTAGTGAACAGATTCAGATCTGTCCCAAGGATAAAGGAAAAGGATTTCTATATTTGAAATTCTTTTTTTTTTAATTTGAAAGAGAATAAAATTAAAGGGAGCAATACAGAGCAGATCAGAACAGGACAACATATGCAACACAGTACTTTACATTAAGACAACTGGACATCAACAGTAGCTAACACAATATCTCTTACTCTGCTATAGTTGAGCATAGTTTCCAATACAATAATATCAAACATAACACAATGGTATAAAGCCATGCATAGAGTGAAAGAATTATAGGGCTTTCTGAACCAAATAACAGAAAAT